>JANTPZ010090721.1:0-24693 GCA_025593235.1 Vachellia pachyceras | reverse complement strand
AAAATTAAGATAAAATTACATGGCCTTGCATATTAATTTTCTCAAATTCTTTTGAAGTGTAAGGCGACTAATTTTTTGTTTGGGTGAATATCAAACCTAGAATATTGTTACTTTATCAATTATCAACTACCTTGTAATTTTTTACTAATTACTCTCCCGTTTGTTAATATATGAACTAGTTAACTTTTAATTAAAAGATTAAATAAATTAAAATATATTACTTAAAGGTATTTATATTTATCTTTTTCTGTAAACTAATTTAGCTAACATTAAATTGATATATAAACTAATTATAGAAATGAATGCATTTGAACAGTATATTTTTTTCTTATTCTCCCCAACAAAATCAATTGTCTCTTATATTAAGCAATGTAAATAGCAATAAATATGTGTAACAACTTTAGGAAGGTATTTGAGCATTATAACAATCTTATCAAGTAAAGGGCAAATTTCCCACGCCGGAAGTATTACCTCCGATCTTTAATTTAATGATCAAATTGATATTTTTATAAAGATTAAAAAATTTTAAATAAATTACTCAATTATGAAATATTAATATCTATCGTTAGTTAAAAACTTTTAAATAAATTACTCAATTATGAAATATTAATATCTATCGTTAGATTATATATCAATTTATAAGTTAAATATATAAATTAGTTTAAAAATGATAAATATATCAGTTAATTAATTCTTTTAATCTCATTAAAAAAACCGTTAGTTAATTCTTATATTAAGGATAGTACACAGTGGTATTTATACGGTATGGTTAGTTTTAAATTTAGAACAAGATTCCAACACTTGTTACTTTTTAAGTTTTAATTTGGAAACCGTGGCTGATCCATCAAAATTCAAAATCTTATTATTATTTTGAAAATTATGTGAGGACTGCACTATCTTCCACTTCGGAAAATTATGTATAAAGAATTATTACACTCCTATTCTTAGATGCATGCATAAATACCGTCCCTTCGAGGACATCCAATAGACATTATTGCAATTTAATGGGCACACAATTATATAAAAATTTTATTAGCCAGTAAAATAATCGTACTTTCCATATGGATTAAATTATGGAAAGCACTAACTTTTCTGAGCATCAATTTATGAATAGTACGAGGAAGAATTATAGGTTTCTCCATTTTTTTTAAGATAATAGCCCCGTTTAACAACATTTCTGGAAAGTTTAAAAGCCCGTTCAACAGTGCTTTCCGTACAATGAGATAATCTCTTTTACATATTTACTTCAACTTATATAAAAATTTCTCTATCGCGTTCCCAAATGGACCTAATAAATAGAATATAAGCACATCAAACGTTAAGCACCCCATCACTTCCTAACATAAAACCTTAAAATAATATTGAAGATATATACTAGTCGTTGTTCTCATAGAATTAATTTATCTTTCCCCTATAGCTACCACTTCCCCTATAGCTACCACCATTTGAAGAAGAAGAAGAAGAAGAAGAAGAAGAAGAAGAAGAAGAAGAAGAAGAAGAAGAAGAAGAAGTGGGGTTTGAAAATTGGAAGTGTGTGTGTGTGTGTGTAATTAATGTATTATATGGGTAATAAACGTTGAATAATGAATGGAGAGGGTGATGGAAACATGAATCAGCAAACCACATAAAGTGGTGAGATCAATGATAATATTGTGCATGTATACATACAACTCTCCTTTTTTTTTTATTTGATTTTGATTTGTTAAAGTATTCGATCCTTATGATCGTGCTACACCCACTAACTCTTGTTGCAATCAACTAATGTGTAAAAGTAAGCTAATTAAATCACCCATGTCATCTTTAGTAGCGCTGCTGTAAATTAAGGTTCTCCCAGAAAGATCGGGTTATTGTGTTTCATTCCGTTTATAACCTTAAAACTGTTGATTCTGTTGATTATACATGTTCTTCCAAATCCAAAAAGAAAAAAGAAAAAAGAAAATTCATAGTCAAAGTCATGACTCAGAAGGCACAAGCTAGCCTTAGTGATTAAAAACAATAATCTACACTTAAAAGTCACGAATGTTTCACTTTCTTCCCATCCTCTGTCAATGGGTGTGTTTGAGAAATCCGTTGGGAGAAAAAAGTTTATAAATTTAAAGGTATTTTACAGATTTTAATATGGTTTTAATGAATTTCGAGATAGTTTTATATTAGAATATGTGTACCGTTTGGGAAACGATATTCCCAAAATATTATATGCAAATGCCACTATGTTGTATAAATTAAAATTAGAATGCTACGGTGTGTAATTCTTTTGATATTTCATTTTCTAAATAAGAACGAAACTGTTGGTTAAAATTAAAATATTTCAAGTCCCATATTATTAACGTCTTGATTTAACAACATACCTTTTTCTAATGAGATCTTGAATTTTTATTCTACCATTAAAAAGTGACTGTACCATCAATCTTTGGAAAAATGACTGAAAGATATTGGTGGAAAGAGAATGAGACTAATAAAGGTCTGATTGCAAATTAATGGAGCTATAAAGAAGGCCACAAAATACGTAGCTAAAAGAGATAAATAGAATAAAGGTGTGTTTGGGAATTCCGTTGAGAGAAAGAAATTTACAGATTTTGAGGTATTTTACGGATTTTGAGATAATTTTACGCTTTTTAAGATGATTTTATAGATTTCAAGATAGTTTTTACAAATTTTAAAATGATTTTATCTTAATTTATACGTACCGTTGGAGAAACCGTGTTCCCGACTAATCACTGAATATTCCGTCGGTGCACCCAACTTTAATAAAAGCGAATTAATAATATCTGTCCTCCTCGAATACAAACACTTCTACTGATTTCACAATTCATTGTGATACCTTAGGCGCGCGCGCATATATATATATATATATATATGCACGTACAATTTCCTGGACTATCTAACTTAAAGATATAAAAAATAAATTAAATCAGATATAAGTCCATGCATTATAATATACGCTGACTCCATTTTTATATAATATTAACATTGATGTATCAATGTTAAATATAAAATTTAGAAGGCATCGAAATTTTAATAATTTTAAAAGTGTTATTTATTCATTGATATCAAATTAAATATAATATTTTTCTGATCAAACTAAACTAGAGAACATTAATAAAATTCCTTCAATTGAGAAAATTCCTACATTGCCTTCCCCCTTCCCCGCTATGAAACTAAACCCTATGATGATAGCACCGTGCAATATGAAAAAAACTCACCTAACCAGCTATTTAGAAAACTTCATCACGGTTAGGATACGCCACCATGTTTAATGAGCATTTGCTGAGACATTTACAGATCGTTCATCACAAGAATTTTCACATCACAGTCTTGTAAATTGTAAGTCAATTATTTACCAACCGGATGAAGCTTTATATGAACTTACCAAAGATGTTGAAATATTTCAAGCCCAGTTATAAAGTGAAAGGAGACCCAATAATTTTACCTTTACTAATTGATACAAGATTTTAGTTCATGTTTGGGAGAGTGTTTGAACTCTCTAAACACATGTTCAACAGTATTTTTCATAAATCGAGATAATCTCATTCACATATTTACTTCGTAAACCCTAAAAGCACTTTTCCATCGCTATCCTAAAGGGTACTTAGTATCTGATTCCTCCAAACTCAATTACAAGGGATTAGGATGTATCATTCTCTAGTTTTTACCTATAGATTGTTTGGTATACAGAATAACATCAACTAAATATAAGTTTGGTACTTATAGAGTCAGAGTTATTTATAGTTATGTAATTATTTGTAGCTATGTACTCTTTCCAACCTCTGCTATAAAAGTCACTTCCTCAAGAGGTTTTGTGATTCAGAATATCAATTATATTTTAGAACACAAACTCCAGGAGTTTTAATTCTAACAAGTTGGCATACTTTTAATTCTAAAAATTTAATGAACTCAACTACCACGCATAAATTTGGTCATCTTTACTTTATAGAGTAATTATAGAGTAATTAGGATCAGAGGAGCACCCTTGCAATTCTTATTAAAGTTTTAGAAGGAGCAATGATGTTTTTTAAGTCACTAAATAGAGAATTAATTACATTTTTAATTATTATTTCTATTTAAAATCCATTAATTTCAAACTTTTTTAATGTTATTCATCATTTTAAATATAATTTAATTTTGAAAAAAAAGATCATTTTCAAACAAATATAATTACCTAAACTTAACAACGTAGGAAAAATATTACTAAATGGTTAGGAGTATAACTTAGGGCTTGTTCGGAAATTATTCTCAGAATCTAAGTTTGGTTTCAAAACCTAGGTTTGAAACTTAGGTTTTGAAACTTATGTTTTCTCTAAGCACAAATAATTTTCAGAAAAGCTATTTTAGTTACAAAACCTCAGTTTGAAACTTAGATTTTGAAACTTGAATTTTTTCTTTCATATTTCTTTATCTTTTTCATACTTTTTATCTTTCCTTCTTTTCTCCTTTTTTAATAAGGTTTGCTATTGCATATATTTTGGAAAAAAGTCTTAAATAACAGATTAAATATAAATTTTATTTTGTATTGGAAAATTTTAAGGGATTTAAGTATTTAGATGTTTAACTTACGAATCAGGCAACTCAAGTTGTAAATATTGAAGTTTAACTTATAAATATTTATCCATAAATTTAACTTGTAGATGATTTAACTCAGGTATAAATATTAAATCTTTTGAGACTCATTTGTATGTATTGAATAAAATTTGAGAGACTTGTTTATATTTAATTTTTTTACTTGACACTAATGGGTGATTTTTCCTTTTTTTTTCCCACATAAAACTCTATTGCTCTTCTTTCTGTTACACTTTTTTTTTTTGCCAGAATCTTTCTGTGACACGTTTCCTTAATAAAATCAACTTTCTTAAATCTCATTCTCTACTATAATTGAACGAAACATTTGGCTAAAATTAGAAAGAGCGCAAAAAAAAATAGTTTTCTCATATAACTATTTCATAATTGGATGTTTAGATTAATTTTTTGAGTAATTCTACAGAGTTTCATGTTAGCATATATGAAAAGTTTTATTTCGATTTATGCAAAAGTATTTTTTAATTGCTTTTTGGAGTTTTTCAAAGAAGATTGAATTCAAATATTATTAAGCCAAATAAAAAATAGTTAGGCAGCATGAGTTTGAGATTTGAGTCGAAGTCAATACTAATTTAGCCGTAATAAATTTGTATTCGTATCATGTACACCGTCATAAATTATCGAAACTTTGATTCAAACTTCAAATTTTTTTAAAAAAAATTTTGTAAAATGAAATATATTTGAATTTTACATAATTCTGTAATCAATATTCATGAAAAATAAATATTGAAAAAAATTATTAACAAATATGGACATCCTTTTATAATGTTACTTTAACTAGAAACTACTCTTCAATTTATAATGAATCTTATCTGAATGAATGAAAAATTCCTTTGTAAAAAGGGGGGAGGGTCACAATCTTTTGATGGATTTTTGAAATAATATTAAAATAATTTGTTAAGTTCAAAATTCTAATATATATATATATATAAGTGTTCAATCCATTTAATCACTATCAAACTTAACAAATCAAATTATTTGTTTCAGCATGTAATGAATTTGTTGGTTTAATAACTTTTAAACATTATTCTGCGTGTCCTTATTTGAATAAATTCGTGTGAGTGATTAAAAAAAAGTCTAACAAATTGCACTTAAAAGTAATAATAGAATTAATTAATATATACTCAATTTGTCAAACATTGTGTAACGAACAAGAATCATACTAATAATTGGCAAAAACAATCACCCAAATGACAAGTACTTAAGCATATAGGTACAAAATTCACAACAACCATGATGCATTCTATCTTTAATATTATCAAGTCCAATTTGGGATAAATTCTTAATATGATTTATTTTTATTTAGAAAGTTTAATCTCTCAAATCTTATTCGACACTATTAGTTTTTTTCCTTTATACATGTAATTTTTTATTTGGCTTATATATTCATTTATTATCAACAAATTGCTAAATTTAGCAAAAAAACTATTACCATCAGCCCTTAATATAAGATTTTTTGGGAGAGATTAAAAAGTTAAATAGTTTATTTAATTATCACATATATGCTAAAATATTTTTGTATATCATTAGATTAATATTAGTTTGCAAGTCAGACAATCTAGTTTAAAAAATAACAAATATATTGGTTAATTAGTTTCTTTGAATTCCAAAAAAAAATTAACTAGGTGTAAGAATTGGATGTGAATTAAGTACTAAATTTTTGCATGATCCAATAAATGAACTAATTACTTCAGAAATGACACAAATTTAAGAGTCAAATTCGAAGTTGTTTTCTTACGTAAAGAAAACTGTTGTGGGACGGCAAGAAAATCTATCTTCAAAACGAGCAATATATAGAAAAACAAATTATGAAGAATCGGGTTGTCTATTTCCTTTTATTTCAAATAATATTTTCTGAGAAATGAAAATACAGAAGAGTCAATGTTCAATTATTTACTTCTTTTTTTTTTTGCGGGAAAAGGGTCTGCTTATGTTAATATAGAGAGAACTTAGATTTATAATATTAACTTATTGTTGAAATATAGTTATGAATTCTTATCTTTCATATAAAAAAACAATCAGCACTTCTATTACGTATCTACTTTCTTTTTTCCATACATGAGAAAGCATAATACAAGTAATGAAAGTATGACTTACAAAGAGAGATAACCCAATTAAAATCAATTAAAATAATAAAGTTTAAATTCGGGTTTTCGGTTTTAACAAATCTCTAATTAGGTCTATTAGAATTATTAACAATTTTTTTATTGTTGTTGAAAGATCAGAACAGACCTTATAGTCATCAGAAAAATTGAATATGAACCCAATAACTTATTCAATTGGTTTGCACTATTTTCTCCCTAACTATTATATTATGTGGGCAATATAAAATTTAATAAATCATTATTCATTATTATAATCAAATCGTGTTTTAAACGCATTTAGGGTTGTTTCCTTGAGAATGAACATTATAATTAGTACTATAAGGGATCAAATGATTTTCTTTTGCCTCATATCAATTTTAATAACATTTTTATTTTTCTCCCTACGGTTATCACAATATATAAAATTATATATTAATATAGTTATTTAATGGGATTTATGGTATTTTAAGTCATTTTCATTGAAAAGTACTTCTCTAACGTTTATTTAAACATGTTTTCTTTATAAAGTAATGAATTGGGGACCCAATTGTTGATCGAAGTGGCATCTCATATAAAAATTTATTTGATAAATTGTTTGGAGTAATCACCAATTTAAAAAAATGACTGAGGAATTAACTAGTGTTAGCGTTCAATTTTTGTATTCTCAACTATAAGGATTATTTTGATCTTTTAATAACATTTAAAAATCCATAATTAAGCTATTTGGTCTAATAAGGGATTTGATAAAATCAAAGGCCTAACTCTAGATTTAATATTTTAACTTGATTTAATTAAGATTCTACGAATTTTTTTGAATCTCTCCGTGTTTAATTTTTTTTACACTAAAACCTTAAGAATTGTATTTACTTTTTTAATATATGGATGGTAATTGATAAAAGTTTTTTATTACAAAAAGTACCTAACATTATACATACTTGTTTATATTAATGTTGGAAAAGTACGTTGAAGCACGTCGGAAAAAAACTCTTTTTATATATTTACGTCGTAGACCATGTATCACGTTGAAAAAGTATTTTTCATTGCAATTCAAATAGGCACTGTATAACCTATCGAGTTAATGGAATTCTCACTGGATTTTGAGATAAAACCAAGTCAATACGGAATAAAAATGATAAGAAAACGTGGAGTTTAGAGTTGGATTCCATATATACTTGTCCCGTTGATTATATTGTCCACTTCCAATACCATCATCGACTTAAAACGTTTTATTATTTATCAACACTTACAAAAAAAAAGAATAAAATTTTGATTATCTGTCACTATTTTTATTTAGAAATATACATATTTTTCATTTGTTGTATAAAAATTTTGATTACTCGTAGAATTTATAACTTATATTTAGATAATTTGACTACATGTATTTAGAAGTGATTTTGATTGTTTAAATAAGAGAATTTTATAGGCACAATGATAATTAATATCCCTAAATTTGGAAAATAACGATTAAGGACGTTGGTCTTACAAAAGTTGTCTATAAACTAAATTGCCCTTACTTGATTAGGAACATAATTAACCATTTAAAAATGTTGCAAGCAAATGGTTTTTAAATATATTGAAACCCCATTTTTAGACTATTATTTTCTGTTCTGTACTGACGATATTGGATTCCTTCTAGACCTTTTTTTTGTGTGAAATTGGATATGCTTCTGCATTGGGCATTTCTTTAGATAATATATATATATATTGTGAAATTGACATTGACAATTTTGTCACGCCATGTTTATTTAAAATTTGAGTGACATGAGGAGTCACATGGCCTGAGCTCTATAAAAGCATAAACCGCCCTTTACAAAGCTCCCATCCAAACATACCAAATTGCTTCATCAACTTTTTTTCTTCCCCTTTCGAAAACATCGTCAGGTAATCCGTTTCTCTAATTCCTCTTACCATCTCTTCTTCTTCTTGAAAAACTGAATCTCTTGTTCCATGTTTTCATTTACATCTCTTGCTAAAGCTTCTTCTTCTTTCTCTATCACATGTATTCTCTCCTTCCAACATGGGAACGGTTCTATCTGATGTTCAGCTCTGTTTTTATAATCTGCAGAATTGGACAGCGAGCCCAGTTGTATGGTCTGTCAACTGGATATATTTAAGGATCATAGACATACACAAAGGTTGGGGAGTGAAGCAAAATAGAATGATGGGGGAGCAGGAAAGGAAGAAGGAAGGAGAGAGGAAGATGAAGAAGAGCTACTTCGATGTGGTCGGACTTTGCTGTTCGTCTGAGGTTCCACTGATCGAGAACATCCTGAAACCTCTGGAAGGGATCAAAGAAGTTTCCGTCATCGTCGCTTCGCGAACCGTCATTGTCGTACACGACACCCTCGTCATTTCGCCCTTTCAAATCGGTAAAATCCACGCTTCTCATCTCTCTCTCTCGCCTTTTCTGGTTAATAATTATCGTTCTCATCTGAATCATTCCCACACCGACGTAGAGCTATTTAATCAACCAAGTCAGATGCCGCTCAACGTGTAGGCTCTCTGTTTTGGTTGGAGATAAGATTCTTGTTTTAGTTCTGCGGAAAGAGATAGGATGCCTATTAAATATAATGTATATGCTAAGTTCATGAGAATGCAAGCCTTCCATTCAATTCTATTCGGTCCAATACTGAGCAATACAAATCTTTTTTATTAAAATCAATTAAAGCAACAAGTTTCCATCCTCACCCATGTTTGTTTATTAATATCTAGACTGCCTCTTAAGATTATATCCAACAGAGCCTTTGCTGAGAAAAGCAACAAGGATTAAGAGTACGTGGTTATAAGCAGAACTAAACCTCCCACTAAATGTGAAGACCTCTCGCAACAACAAGGATTTCAAGGACTAACCTCTTTATACTACGTACATTCAACTTTATATATATATATATATATACTGTAGATGATGAGGATGAGAATATTGTTTATATATTTGATGGTTTTGGGTGGCAGCGAAGGCGTTGAACCAAGCAAGAATGGAGGCTAGCGTGAGGGTATATGGAGATGATAGCGGGAAGGAGAAGAGAGAGGAGTGGCCAAGCCCATACGCAATGGCGTCAGGCATATTGCTGGTAGTGTCGCTGTTCAGGTACGTGTACGCGCCCCTCCAGTACGTGGCATTAGGGGCTGTGGCGGTCGCTCTCTTCCCCGTTCTCCTCAGAGCCTTCTCCTCGCTCCGCCACCTACGCCTTGACATTCACTTCCTCATCCTCATCGCAGGTACGACGTAGCTTCAAACCTACCTACCTCCCTCCCTTCTCATCACTATCTTCTAAGAAGTCGTCCAGGAATTGGATTTGATTTTTGATTTTTGATATAATGTCTCCCTTCATTTCATCTTCTCTGCTTCTTGTTTTCTTTTTCAAATTGATTTTGGGTGTTTGAATGAGATGAAGTTGCATCTATCCAAATTAGTTAATTAAGTTTTACATATACCAAGGGATGGAATATTACCATTTTTATACAAGTTATTGTCCCTACCCCATCTGAATTAAGAAAGATTATATTCATTAGCTTATTATGTTTTAAATTAAGATGATTTTTTTAACTTTATCCGTATTCCAAATATTATCTCTTCCCCATTTCAATATCTTATGTGTAGCACTAATATATAAGGATAAAATTAAAAACGGATAATTAATAATTCTCTAAATGACTGATACTATGGAGCTGTAACTTTTTTTTATCAGACACTAGAAGGGAATTACCATGAGGCCTCAAGAAAATGACTTAAATATCTCAAAGTTCAATCACAAGTTAAAAGCATGCAATTCAAGAAAGAAATGACGATATTGTGTTAATGTTATTTCCTTGTCACCAGAACATCTTGATAATTAAGTTTTCTTCTTGAAACTTTGTAATAATTAACTTCCCCTTGATGTTTTCTTAGATGAGAGGTTGGTCTCAAAAATTTAACTTGTAATTGTGGATCCTAAATTGTGATAGTGCCTTGCTTTTAATTTATTACATTCGAATTCACACATAACCCCCCTAATAATAATAATAATAATAATAATAATAATAATAATAATAATAATAATAATAATAATAATAATAATAATAATAATAATAATAATGGAGCCGGTATTTGCGGGAAAGGAAAGCGGGTCAAAGCAAAGAGACGATGATTCACTGGGTTACGTTGTCTTAAAAGTTGAAGGAGAGACTGTTTTGTTGTATATATCCTTTTGTGAAATAATATTGTTTTCCCCCTTTTCATTTGAAATAGAAAAAGAAAAAGAAAACTAGTTGAAGGAGCTAGTCATATATTTAGTTATAATTTGCCTTTTGATTATAAAATTAGTATAACCATTTATATATAATTAATAATGTTTGCGTTTCACCCCCTTTTGTGTGGTTGCTTGCTTCAATATTACTTTTTTTAAAAAAAAATAAAAGTAGAGAACTTTTTTGTTTTTTGGGACCCAGAAACGAGATAAAAGTAACCAACTAGCTTGAAATGTATGTTATGTTAAAGCAAGAGTCATATTAAGCTCAAAAAAATTAGGAAATGGCTGTACTGTACATATATAATATTATATATATAGGTATATGACATAATTTAATCATGCAGAGAAGAGAAGACGTAGGAAAGTGTCTTTGCCTTATAAAAGGCGGCTCCATTTGAGACAGACAATAGAAGGTGGAGCCGTGTTGGGGACCTTTAATTTTAAAGCATTTAGCCATGTCATTATTATATATACACACACCAACATGTAATGCATATGTGGAAAATATTATTGTTCAGCTCAAATAAAATAAATAAATTTAATTTATTTACTTGTCCAAATTGTATTTTTTTTAAACAAATTAACCTATTTTTATATTTCAATACTGCAAATTAATTAAAACGTTTACTTTTTCAAAAAAATAATTTAATAATTTTTATACCATTTTTGCTCCATCCAAATATATTTTACAAGCTTATTTCTTTTTTCCATTATGTATAACTTCTCTTAAAAATTTTAAATGCACACGTGTGTGCGCGTGTTAATAGAAGAGAGAAAATTATTTTGACATGTTTAGTATTATTAGTGGACATAATCAGAATCACAGGCCGAAAAGTGAGGCCAATAATATTTAATATTTTTTATTCATTTAATTATGACAGTTGTGGGGACGATAGCCATGCGTGATTATTTGGAAGCTGCCACCATTATTTTTCTCTTCTCCATTGCTGAATGGCTTGAGTCAAGAGCAAGTCACAAGGTATATATTGATTAAGTATCACCGTTACTGCTAGCTTACAATCAATTATATGCACACAAATATATACAACTCAATTTATTATGGCTTTTAGTAATCTTATGTCATATTTTTTAAAAAAATATTTAAACATATGTTAATCTGTTTTCATCAATCTACTATTTTTATTGGAATAATATTGCATGTAAAGAAATAGACACCTTGATATGCTAATTCTCAAGTATAACATCCCAACTTTAATTTGCTACATTCATTTGTGCAAGAAAAGCTTTTAATGTTAGCCATATAGAGTTTTCAGCTAGATTTTTAAAAGGATATGTATCTAGCAACATAGTTTTACATCAGCCAAAAGCTAACGTACGTAGAAACATACCTTTTATATTTAGACTGTTAGTTATACAAGAGAATCGATGTTAATTTCTACGATGACATATAACGTCGATCTTTCATGTCAAGTTTCAACAACGTAGAAACCCATGTTAAACTTTAATGATATTGCAGGAGTATTATTAAAGAATGTAGAGGAGTTAGGTGTCATTACATTACAAGGCCTAACTTTTCTAACTTCAGTTCATTATTGATTATAATTTACATTTTATTTTCTATATGTATTAAAGATGGACGTTAAATATAAAATTTACAGTAATCTATGTTATTTATGACCTTTGAATAAGAATTGTCATTTTTTTAATCTCTATGCAATAAAAATGAAAATTGTTTGTAGTCAGCTATATTTCAATTAGATAAAATATTACATGATAATAAAATGTTTTAAACACTGAACTGCAATACCGAGAGACAAAAAAAAATCGCCGAGAAGGAAGAGGCTGTTGAAAATTCTGAAGGAGGCTGTTTAAATACTGAACCATGCTACTCCATAAGGCGCTTCCTAAGTGATTTGAAAAAACTAGCAAGAGGCTTTCTTTGGGGTGATAAGGAAAACAGTAGGAACCTCCATTTGATCTCTTGGGGAGGTAGCTCAAATCCAGCTAGTTTAGACGGTTCGGTCTTTAGATGATTCGTTTGGTGCAGCGTGTTAGGGATAGCTAAACAGAGCGGAACGACTTCTCGCTGTGTGTCCAGTAGAACCCGAAAGGTAACTCATGCCAAACTGCTGAAGGGGGGCCGGGAATTAAGAATCTTCGCAGACAAAATGAAGCATTCGTATTGAAGCTATGTTAGAATATGGCCTCTAATAGGAATGTTTTGTGGGTTAGAGTATTGCGCGCCAAATATAATTGAAGCCAAGATCAGATGCCAAATGTTCTAAAAAGATTCAATGCTTCATTGACTTGGAGAGCAATCTATACCATGTGGTGATCCTTTGGCTTGGGGTTAGCAAGGAGAGTGAGTAATGGGAGAGCCACTCTTTTTTGGAAAGATAATTGGTCTGAAATGAATGCCTTGATCAACACTATGATTCAGGGATACAAAGGAATCATTGATAAATCTGAGAAGGCAGTGGACTATCTAACTCCTTGTGGGGATTGGGACAGACATAAACTTCATCATTGACTTCCTCAAAATTTTGTTGGTGAATTACTAGTGCTCATCCGCCTAGTGAGAAGAGGGGAGAGAATAGATACTATTGGCGACCATAATCTGATGGTTGCTTTTCCATTAAATCTGTATATCATTTTCTTTCTGCAGGTACCTCCCAACAACGGTGCAACATATGGAAGGTGATTTGTAGATGGTCAGGACAAAAGAAGATCAAACCTATTTTGTGGCTGTTCTCCCATGGGCGAGTTCACATGGCTATACTAAGAGAGAGACGAGGTTTAACAACATCAGCCACTTGTCCATTTAGTTCCTCCCAGCCAGAGGGCATGATGCATCTACTTAGGCATTGCGTTAATGTTGTTTAGAGGTGGCAGGCAGTTCTCTTGCTAGATTGGTGGCCAACGTTCTCATTACAGGAAACTTATCGGGTGAAGTGGAATTTGAGAAATGAAGCAGGTCAATGGCATACTAGGAAAGTCTCTTGGTCTTCCCTTTTTGGTTACATATGTTGGGATATTTGGACCAGACGATGTACTAAGTTGCTTAACTCTTCGGCATCTATTACAAACTACAATGCGAATGACAGTTTGTTTCGGGCGGGGTTAGATGAAGACTAAAGAGCAAATGAGGCCCTTTATATTGGGGACTTTTGGGACTAACATAATACAGGGACTATCCAAGGTCCACATATCAAATTGGAAGTGGATGGATCTGTCATGCTAGATGGTAGAAATGGTTGTGGTGGAGTTATAAGAGATTAGGATAACAATTGGTTATGTGGTTACAGCTCACCACTGTCCCACTAGTAATTGTAAAAAACGCTTGCGATTATTAGTGGCCTGAATCATGCTGGATAAGGGGTTATAGGAAGATTAATTTACATAATGACTGTTTGGAGGCCATCAATTTAATCACCAGGGGGGCTGATTCCAACCATCCTTACAATGACATTTTTTAAGATATGATTTTGTTTCCTAATATATATCTCAAATATATCTTAACAGACATTATTGAGGACATCAGATTAATTTTAGATAGGGATTGACAGGTGATGCCTTTTCCAAATTACCTTGCAAAATTATCTCACTCTATTGATAGCAATTTCATCATCTATGATCAATCTCTACACTACAACCATGCTGTGGAGATTGTTGAAGGGTGAACTTTGTTGTTGTTTGTTATTTTGACTTTGCAAGTGAATGAATCTAGTACTTATTCAAAAACAAAATTCTGAATTGCAAAGTTAATGGATTTAGGCAAGTGCAGCAATGTCATCGTTGATGAACATGGCTCCCCAGAAAGCAACCATAGCCGAAACAGGAGAGATTGTGGACGCGGACGAGGTCAAAGTGAACACCGTACTAGCCGTTAAAGCAGGGGAGGTCATCCCAATTGATGGAATCGTTGAGGATGGAACCTGTGAAGTCGATGAGAAAACTTTGACCGGCGAGTCCTTCCCTGTACCCAAACAAAAGGACTCTACCGTGTGGGCTGGTACTATCAATCTAAACGGTAATCCTTGAGTAATTGAAAAAGTAAGCCTAAAAGCGTCCTTTTTTGTGTGATGTTGATGTGTTTGATATATTGAATGAAGGTTATATTAGTGTAAAAACTAATGCACTAGCCGAGGATTGCGTGGTGGCGAAAATGGCAAAGCTAGTGGAAGAAGCACAAAATAGTAAAACCAGGAGCCAGAGATTGATTGACAGATTTGCCAAGTTTTATACCCCAGGTTAGTCAGCATCTCTAGCATTTTTCATTGGTTCTTGAATCTTAAAGATTTACCCCCCTAATGTGGCATCCGTTATTACTTATTTGATGCCTCTTACACAGGCATGACAATGCACGAAAAAAACAGAGAGAGGGGTTTAGGGTAACTAAGGTATTGAAAATCATTTGACCCGTCTTGATTTTTTAAGAAGCTTGACAATAGCGAGGACATTAATCTGATAACTGCAACTGGGGACTCATCTTTATAAAAAAAAAAAACCAGTACCATCATAAAAGCACGCTGTTTCTGGTCCTCACAGTGGTTTACTATGGCATATATCTGCCATTCCATTGTTTCCTGTCTTTTCTTCAAAGGTTTCATGTTTTGTTTATGTTTGCAGCTGTTGTAATCATATCAACCCTTTTAGCGATGATTCCAGTTTTGTTTAGAGTGCATAATGTGAAACATTGGTTTCACTTGGCACTTGTTGTTCTAGTAAGCGCATGTCCGTGTGCCCTTGTCCTTTCTACGCCAGTTGTGACTTTCTGTGCGTACACGAAAGCAGCCACATCAGGTCTTCTCATAAAAGGAGGTGATTACCTGGAAACCCTTGCAAAAGTTAAGGTCATGGCCTTTGACAAAACTGGAACTATTACAAAGGGTGAATTTTTGGTGACGAATTTCCAATCTCTATGTGATGATGTAGATTTGAAAACGTTGCTTTACTGGTGAGATCTTTATTTCTTTCCCAGCTCTTACAATACAAACAAGAGAGTTTCTTTTGGATGAAATATCAGATATGATCACATTGGACGATTGTCAAGCCTATTTTCAAATGTCTACATTAATGCAGCACATTTTGAACTTATAAACCGTTATAAGACATGAAATTTAAAAATAAAACTCTCCATGAAAATCTGATATCTCATGAGACAAGATAAAATTGAAATCATACCCTAATTTCGAGTTGGATGATGACTGGAATTTTGGCAGAATATTTTCCCTGCAATTTATACTGCTAGTCATTCAACATTTACATGTAGATTATACAAATAATTGAAACCTGAGGTTTAATTTTCTAGGGTCTCAAGCATTGAAAGCAAGTCAAGTCATCCTTTGGCAGTGGCAATTATCGATTATGTCAAGTCATCCTTTCTATTGACCTCCTTTGGCAGTGGCAAAAAACAGAAGAGGTGACAGACTACGAAAATTTTCCTGGAGAAGGTATTCGTGGAAAAATTGGTGGGAGGTATGTTTACATTGGAAATAGAAAAATTGCCACAAGAGCCGAGTCTAAGACAGGTACATATTTTTGCCATACTTTGTTTGAAACTAAAGTTTACCGCTAATTTGCTGTAACATATATTGCAGTATGTACCTCCTTCTTCTTAGATATCGGCAGGGAATTCTCACACTAACATCCTTCTTAGCCAAAAGAAGATTGATACTTATACTTTCATTAACTACTCTTGTCGATTGTTTTTCGTGGGGCTGACTCTGTTCACTGTAATTGCTTAAATTTACAGTTCCTTCCTTAGAAGCTGGCTCTCAGGGAGGAAAGACTATTGGCTATATATTCTCAGGAGCAACACCAATTGGAGCTTTCTCTCTTTCAGATGCTTGCCGATCTGGGGTAGTGGAGGCTATAGGGCAGCTAAAGTTATTGGGTATCAAAACTTCTATGCTTACTGGTGATAGCCATGCAGCTGCCATGCAGGCTCAAGAGCAGGTTTAAAAACGAAAGATATTTTTTTCAAATGAACTTTTAGTGTTTAATCTGATATTCTTTGTGAAATTTTGTTCTTTTAGATCTTATTTGTTGCATCCTTTTCTTATTCCTCCTTTTCACAGTTTTCTTACTTCATTTCAGGCTTGGATAACTTATAATTTCATGCATAAATATTAAATTTTGGAACTCAAACGGATGGTGCATACTGAATAAATTTTGGAACTGAAGCATTTCAATATGAACTCAATAAGGCTTGATTCTAGCTAGATATCTTCAGCAGGATGGACATTTACTACTAATGAATTTTATATCATGAAGCAGCATATAGTTATTTGCATTCTGTGACAGATGAATTGATCTAATTTTGAATTTTGTAGTTATGTGACTTTGCTCTATCCCAGCCTTTACTCTCTGTAGATAAAATCAGTGTAATTGAAACAGAATAAATAATATTGGCAAAATAATTTTATCTACAGCTAGGAAATGCTTTGGAGCAAGTCCACGCAGAACTTCTACCAGAAGGAAAGGCAAAAATCATCACAGAATGCAAAAGGGAAGGACCAACAGCCATGGTTGGAGATGGTGTGAATGATGCACCAGCATTAGCTGCAGCTGATATTGGTATCTCAATGGGTATTTCAGGTTCTGCACTAGCAAGTGAAACAGGAAATATAATTCTCATGTCAAATGACATGAGGAAGATACCACAAGCAATTAAGCTTGCAAGAAAATCTCGTAGGAAAGTGATCGAAAATATTACATTGTCAGTTGTGACTAAGGCTGCAATTATTGGCTTGGCCTTTGCCGGTCATCCGCTTGTTTGGGCAGCAGTTCTTGCTGATGTTGGGACATGCTTGTTGGTGATCTTAAACAGCATGCTCCTTCTGCACCGAAGAGAGAAACATAGAGGAAAATGTTAAATCTTCCACTCAGCTACACCATAAAAGTGGATGTCATGCTAAAAATGGCAAATCTTCTTACCACCAAAACCACAAACACAAACACGACCACAACCACCACCACCAACACAAGCATGATGCTCATCAGCATTGTAAAATCATAGAAAGCCATGACCAATGTAAGTCCAGTGATGAAATCCTTGAACCAAATCTGTGTCATCATGGTAGATGTGAGAAAGGTAATGTCCAGTCACATGATGCAGAAAGCCAGACTTGTTCGGGCTCTCAGGATAGGATAATGGTTGGAGCAGATAAGTGCACAACTTCAACTTACAGTCATGGTAGCCGTTTGGAACATAGTAACTCCCACAGTACAGCACATTGCCTCAAAAGAAATTGTGACCCAATCTCTCACGATGGAGCGTCACTGGGTTCTGCCTGCCATCTCATGCACTCACATGATATAGAGAGTCAGGCTTGTTCAGGGTCTTATCACACGATACTGACTGGAGCAGATAAATGTTCGAGTGCAGTAGATAATCATGATTGTTTGGAACATAACTCCCACAAGACATTACATTTCCACAACAGAAATTGTGGCCCAGTCAGTCATGATGAAGCATCACTTGTTTCTACCTGCCGCTTAACACTTTCTACACAGAAAGAAAGCCAACAATGCAGTAATAAGCACTGCCACTTGATCAATGATTCTGAAATTCCTGGCAATCGTAGTCTGAGAAAGACTGGATTCAATCATGAAATTGAGCATCAAAATCCCGGGCCTCTATTCAACTTTAAGGTCTGTGGGGATAATCATATTGCTGGCGACATGGACAATAACTGCGCTAAATCATCCTCAATGCATGCTTTTGGGAGTTGGGAAGAGCAAGAAAAAGGTTCTTGTTGCAAAGGCTGTTCAGACGAATGTGACGAATGTTCTGTTGGGTGCGCCCATCTGTCTTCAAATTAGATAGAAGTCGGTGCATGTTGTGAGGGCTCTTCAAAGGAACCCATTGAGTTTCCAATGGCGCATGCTTGCATTGGTATGGACAAGAGGGATATTGGTGGGTATGGACAAGAGGGAAATTGGTATGAAGTAATGTTGTAGGAAGCATGGACATTTAGGGGTTGGTTTTGGAAGTTGATCCGAAATTATTACAGAACAGGTATAGCTGGCTCTGGCCTAAATAAATCATTGCCAAGCTTGCCTCTTTTTGCAATGCATGATATATAATTGAGAAAGATAGAGCTCAATCCTTACCAGAAGTGCAGGTATACTTTAACATCTTAGTATTGCTCATCTTATATATAACTTGAATTTATCCCATAAGCTTTTTGGTAATCTCATGTTTCCCTATCCCATGTGGCTTCTGGTTGTACTTATTGTTAATACCCGAAGCGGGTACTTACCAAGAATCAATCTTTCTCAAGTGTATGATCTATTGCTTTTCATTGTCCTGATTCAACAATAAATTTTATGGGCCACTTAGAATTTCCCGTTAAAGCATCATATTCCCTTTTCATTTCTATTTTCATAATTTGCTGATCTACGGCTCAGGGATCAAGAAATCGCCAACAGGTAGTGGGTAGTGACCTAAATACGAAGCAAGGGTAAAGTTCCTTGTATTTATTGTCAGTGAAGTAAATGTGATGAATATTTTTGCACCATTGTAGGGATAAGATTGAAGTAGAAAGTCAATTAATCAACAAGACTGGGCCGTAAAACGAAGTAGTAAGCGTTGTTATTCCAGAATAGATAAAGAGTGCGGCCTAAAAATGAGATCTGATTCTATGGACACCTTATTCTGTGCCTCCTAGAGAATCAAATTCTTTTGAGTTGAGCCCATGTAAATGCACAAGGCCCGTAGATTTCTTATCAAGCCGCACAATGCGCAGTTTAACAAGATCGCATGCAGTCAAAAGAATTGATGCAAATTAATGTTTTGGCAGCCAAAGTATCAGTCTGCTGCTATATAAATAATCCCATCTAAGCTAATCCAGAGGGGGGTTAAGCAAACCATTAGGGGCAGGGTTATGTTTATGTATTTAATTTGGTATTCAAGTGGTATTTACGATTATTGAATATTTGAATTGCACAATGTTATGTTATTCTATATCTACATGTCTTACAATACAGAGATAGATAGGAAACAGGTACAGGGCAGTGTAGCCAAGAATGACTTGCCGGCTGTGATAATGTGTAGCCAAGTGCTTTGACGTTGGTTTCATCGGCAAGTTGTTTTTGACTACACTCTGCTCTAATCCTTTTGAGAGGTCTAGATTGTTGTTATCATCTTGGGTTACCTAATGATTCATCGTTTCAATAGAGAGCAACAACTGAGTATCGACCGATGGATAATAAAGGAAACTTCATGTTGTGCTCTTAATACAACTGAGTAAGGTTTAGTGAAAGGGTCATTTTTTCACAAAATAATGATTATGTTTGAATTTTTGCTCGGAGAGAAAATGCGTGTGAGCAATCAATCAATATTAGTTGTATTGCTTACCAAGGGAGAATGTCAGGTACAAAAATGGAATAAATATATGTAATAATATTTTCAGTTTGTTAATTGGTGGTGTGTATAAAGATCAAAATTTGCTTAGCCTCTGCAAGGCTAAATGATATAATTCAAACTAACTATTTTTGAAAAAAATTTGTAAATAACTATGATATAACACCTAAGTGTGGTTAGAAAATATTCATATAAAGATATTATATATATAATATATTCTTTTGCTTTTGCATTTTTGTTTTAATATGAAGATGGAGTTTTATTTATTAAAGGATTAAAATACACTTGGTACTCTGAAGTAATTTTAAATACATCCAATATCAAAAGTTTTTTTGATGCAATTTTAATCCTATATAAAAAATGGAGCAATTTCAACGTAAGTGACAGCCTCCACAAACGATCATGCTCCTCTTCCAGAAGTGCCCCCAATTCGTCTTTAGATAAGAAAGGGTGAAAGACAAGAAGATGTAAACACTTGAACGTAACGCCGTCAAGATGAAAACAGAGAATGCCAATGAATACTGCTAAATCACACCTTATTAGTCGTCATACCCTCCTTTCATACATACATATATATATATATATATATATGAGCTGATCTTTACTCCAATTTTCATTTCAAGCTTTTTAACGCAAGAAAAGCAACTATATATGATCAGAAGGTTGAAAGCAAGCATCTATAACAAAAACAGAGCTCCAGGAATAAGTTTTGAGAGAATCTGAATTGTTCGCAAATGGAAAGGAAAGAAAAAATTCAAAGGATAAAGTGTACAGAGACATTCGCAAGAGACTGTAACATGTTCTCTTCTCCAACAAGAGTTCAATTCTTAAGTTACATTATTAATCTCACCCCGAAAGCTAACTATTGGAGTTTAGGATCCTAAGGTTTCTTATGAGGTTATATCTCAAGAAGACCATTCCCTTATGTGACTTGTGACAATTCTAGGGATAACTACATCGCAAAATCTTCCCAAAGACTTAGTTTAATTACAGTAGTGTTTTCATTGAGTGTTGACCAACCGGAGAGGGTTTCATGAGGAGGAGCTGACAGATAGGAGGTTAAACTAAGCGCTGTAGCATAGAGCAGCTTAGATGTCGGCTCTCAAAGGTATTAGATTATCACAAGCTTCATATTGGGGAGTTTCCTTGATAAATAAACCTTATAAGGTTTTGAGTTTCTCAACCCTACATTAAATTTTGGGTTGTGATTCTCCGAAGGACTTATCAAATGATTTGAATTCATTATACAAATCAGCTGTTTCATAAAAATAGAAAAAAAAAAATAAATCCCTACCATACTCTGTCAGCTGTTTCATAAATTAAAAAAGAAAAGAAAAGAACCCAAAAACATAAAGAAGGCAGCGAAACAAGCAGACATTCGCACGATACTACGATTCCTAAATAAAGAATACGAAGTAGTTCATAATCACATGTACATAAATACCAACCAACGACAAATATTCATACGATAGAAATGACTACACACACACACAAGAGGAAAGGAAGCGAACGTGAGCCCGGATGCTTGCCAACAATACCCCGAACGAGGAATTAATATGCCGCCAAGTCATCCTTGGCTCACACTCACTCTCATCCTCCATTAACCTTCTTCTCCATCTCCATATATATGCATGCCCTTCAAAGCTTCCATTCTTAAACGCTACTTATAACCTCCCAAGGTCAAAGGGTTACAACTTTTGAACACAGTTCCTTTATCCAAAAACTCGTCTCTATCGTCAATTCATCAGATGAAACTGTTTGATCGTTGATTGATTATATTGACCCATAACTATTATGGTTCTGGGAATAGAATATATATACATAAAGCTGGTCAGTGGCTACGTCTAGTGGTTTCCCATGTCTTGGACATCATGGCTTTATCATCATTCAGAATTTGTTCTGCTTACTGATTGAACTCTTCACTGAGCTTACACACACACATTGTAGATCTTAAAAGATTTTGACTCTTTCTTTTTTCTTTTTTTCTTTTTTGGGCTAGGCATAGGTTCTAATGGAGACACTACTGTTCAAAGCAATGTGGATGCTAAATATAAATATATCTCTCAATGGAAATTTAACTATTAGTTTGCCACGTTATGAGTTACTAACCATTTCTGTTAGACCCAATATTGTGACCATAAGATTTTGATTCTATTCCCTCTGCTCCATCAGCAGCATTACGGCCGAGGCACAGACAAGTTATCATGCAGATCTAGATTCTGCCACCAAACAATGTCTGTTATGATGATGATGATGCTTTCTTTATACCATTACTAATATATATATATATATATATAAAGAATTTGCTTTTACTTCTTTGGATGGATGTAGGCTTTACGCATGGAGCTCCTAGCCTATCTGGAATATCGGCCTTTTTTGAGCTGATATATATGAACATAACAGTAGAGAGCTTTTTCATTTTTGAAAATGATTATAAAAGTATAAAACTACACTTTGGGCTTTCCACACTTCGCTTTCTTCAATTCTTAATATTAACTCAAGTCTAATTTGATTTGCCCCTATCCGTTCAGAATCCATCTTTAGTTTGCTTTCTGAGAAACCACACTTCCTTTGAATTCTTGCAAGTCAACCACCAATTAAGTTTTTCAAAGTCTAACTCCAGTATTTTTAATTTACACCTAATATAACTATAGAATTTGGCTGATTTTTCCCTGACATCTGATGTAAATTAAGTTAATTTAATTCAGCATATAATTTTTTGGGCCTGCACATCAGTAAAATTAAAGAATTTATTCTGTGTGAATAGAAAAAGAAGGGACAAGCTTTAATCCTGTCTACAGGTTGAATTTGATATGTATGTTTTCTAAATTAATTAATCAATGCAAACTTTACGTCCATATTTTGTAATATAAAAAATTATGCGGACTTGGTTTTCCCAAAATGTGTTAACCTAAACATTAAAATAATTTTTTATAATCCTCATATAAAGTTAAATCCATTGATAAGACTGAACTGTGCAATTAATTAATTAATAATTCTTCATTCATTATGGCACAGACACTAATTGTTCTCAATACCAACTTTATTTCAAAGATTTTATTATAAGCTAGTGACTCGTTTGACATCACAACCGAAAATCTAGGTTTTATAAGGAAAGTTATTTTGAAGATAAAACCTCAATTTAAAATCTAAGTTTTGAAAAAATTATTTTCTTGTTAAACCACAATCTCTCTCTTGATAAATTTTCTCTTTCCTCGTTTTCTTTCTTTCTCTTTCATCTTTCCTACTTAATTTTTACTTCGAAATCAATAAAAGTTATTCTCACCAGAATTTCCCAAACACAATTACCTTTTTAAAATTTAAACTTTGCCTTGAATTCGTAAAAGCCAATCTCCCAAAATCTATTTTTCAAAATCTAAATTTTAGTTCGAACTTCATAAAATCTATTATCCACTGTGATGCCAACCGATCTCTAAATCGATCAACAAGGCCAAGATCATATCATCTACACATAAATTTTAATTATCAAATATTCTTCTTCATCAATGGGACCTTAATAATGATCCTTTCAAATTTAGTGGGCCACTATAGCCGTTATTCTAGTTCCCCTGTTGGAGAATGACTAAGAGCTTGTTTGGCTTTCATCCTTAAATCTACGTTTTATCCCAAAACCTAAAATTTATCGAAGTACTCACATTGTTTAGAAAAGCTATTCTGGATGTAAAACCTGAAACCTAGATTTTGAAAAGGCTATTTTCTTGTTAACTCACATCATCTCTCCTAATAAATTTTCTCAATCCTACTTTTATTTCTCTCTTTCTCCTTTTCTACCTATTTTTTGCCTCGAACTCCGTAAAACCAATAACTTTCCAAATACAATCTTTTAAAACCCAGGTTTTGAAACCCAGGTTTTGCCTCGGAATCTGTAAAAATTATTTTCTAAAATTTATTCTTCAAAACCTAGGTTTTACCTTAAAATTTGTAAAAACTATTCTAAAAAGAACTTCCAAACAAGCTTTAAGAAACTTAAAAATTTGTAAATAACAAAAAGGTGAGAAAATTTTATTATGGCAGGGGAGGAATCAATCCCAAAATGAGATTTTTTAAATTTGAGGAAAAAGCCAAAATATGAGGGAAAAGGCTGAAACTATCAGTCATTTTAAAAAAAAATTCTCATCCACCTCGCCAGCTTCGGAACCCTTCCTATTTGTCTACCACCGACCTCCTATATCGAAGCTCCTTGATAAAGGAAAGTTGATAATACCTAATAAAATATTGGTAATCCTTATATAAAAATTGTGAATGTACAAGAAGTGTGGTTTGATTACTTAGGAAATAAGAGTTAGTAATAGCTAATAAAATTTGCAAAATGCCTTAACAAAATTTATGAATGAGCTAAAAATATGGATTTATTACTTATCAAAAGTTGGTAATACATAATTTAATATGGAGAATGCCTTAACAAAACTTAGCAATGCATGTATTGTAATCAAATTTAATGAGTTTATTTATATTT
>JANTPZ010090720.1:0-19753 GCA_025593235.1 Vachellia pachyceras | reverse complement strand
GGGTGGGAAACCCAAACAAATTGGTTTTGGTTCATGTAGGTTTCATCTAAGTCTAACCATTGATCCTATACTTTGAATAAATTTTAATTTTGATTTCTATATTTAAATTTATATCAAATCCTTATAAAACTATAAAAATCAAATCTAACTATTTGAAACTGCAAGGGACAAAAACATTTGATTGAACTATAAAAACGAAGGACTATATTAACAAAGTCAATAAGTAAATAAATAGAGAGTTATTGTGCCCGTTTGGTAACGTAGTAGAAAAGTGCTTTTATGTAAGTTAAGATAAATATATAAAGGAGATTATCTCGTTTTGTGGAAAAACATTGTTGAACGCGCGCTTGACTTTTCTGAACGCTTTGCCAAATAAGCCCATGAATGCATACCTTGTTGGATTTGCAAATGACCCACCACAATTTGGAAGGGTACAAGTTGATGTGTAAAATATAAAATTTGTAGCAGGTTATACTATATGATATAAAGGTGCTTTAATTTAAAATAATGTAGTTTATTGACCAAATTAAATCTCATACTTGAATTTGACAGAATTAAAAATGTTTGTGATTTATTTGTTTAATCAAGCAAGGAGTGGGACCCGCAAATTAAACCTTAAAAATAGTGAGAAGGTGCTATCCCACCCAGTGTGGAGGGGAGGAAATGCTCGTAATAATCCAATTGCGTATCATTGTCCTCACATGTTTTCCAACATCTAATAATTTTTCTTTATTTTTTATATCACACTCTTCATTTATTTAATTTATTTTATGCATATGGATGTGCATATTTCAACTTAGTAACTAATAACACCTAATCATGCTCGTTCTTTATCAAAACCTAAGCCACTTTGCACTAACATCTATATCTTTTATTTATTTATTTAACATCAATCAACCAGGTATTAATCAACATCATATTTAAGTAAATATTTGATAAGATGTTAAGTATCAGTTGATCCAGACGATCACTCCGATTAATACCCAGTTTCACTAACCCTCCTTTGACTACTCGAACTCGAATGTTATATATGGATTAGAATGGTAAAATTTGATTTGTTTAGTGCAGATAAAATTAATGAGTCTTGTTCTTTAAACAGGATATGAGTTCAAATTCTGTTCGTCATGTGTAAATCTTATCGATAGATACAAGAATCTTATTAACAGAGCAAGCATCTCTTTGTGTGCATTTTTAATTAATGTTGTAGAATAATGCATTGGTCTCTTTTAAAATGGTTAAAAATAAAAAAGAAGTTATGAAACCTAAAGAAAGCATATATATATATTTATATATATGATCGATGGTCTAGGACAGCCCAGAAACATGAACTCGGTTGGTCTTCACATGGGACCTTGCATTCTTAATCACTAGTCATCTCTCTGATCTCTCTATAATCCTTCCTCTCGTCTTATATATATATATATATATATATATATAAGTTACAGAATATCGAATTACATGCATTACATGTTCGTTAAAATTCGTTAAAGGTAAATAAGTGTGTAAAAATTGTATTTTTTTAAATATATCCTTATATATAGAGAGGGTGGAAGAAAGAGATAATAATGATTATGAAAAGAAACGAGAGGATGGGTGGTAAAATTATGTGAGGTATGTAATTAATTAGGAATGAAATGAAAAGGGGAATTAACTATTTAGACAGATAAATACAAAGTGTGATTCATACAAAACCAGCCATATCTCAAAAATAAAAATATGGTTTTGATATAGTGAATGATATTATTAATTTAAGTTGAAAAATTCACCTATATGTGATATAAAAACTTGAAAAAAAATATTGTTTATTAGTTATGTATGCGCAATGCAGCTAATTATTTCAGTATTATTTCATAATCCATGGGCAGTAGTGTATGAGAAGGAGACATTATTTTATGTTTCTTCTTTCTCACAGTACCTCCCGATATATAATCCAGAGAAATGGGAACATTTCATGGAGAAGACTCTGGTAAAAAGATACGAGTTCAAATCTTTATGGGAAAAAAAATAAAATAACCGTGAGGAGTGTAATCATCTGGGTCATGAGGCCCCTAAAAAATTAAAAAAAAAAAAGATAAACAAATAAAGAGCCATATATTCTTTTCCAAACAATATAAATTTATTGTAAGGTTCTAAGGAAGGAAGTTATTTATGAAAATGTTCCAAGAATTGTCAATGGTAGTTGCTACACTTGTCAATGATGCTTCTCGACTTGTCATTGACAATTTCTTGGGGTATTTTTATAAATAACTTCCTTTTTTGGAATCTTACAGTAAATCTCTCAATTTCTTTTATATATACACACACATGTTTTTTAATTTGCAGTGATGGAGGGATCTGATCCCTAATCTCAATGGAATCTATCAGATTTTACATGATAAGACAATTGATCTTTTGCTTCTTAATTATTACTTTTCTTTAAAAAAATTGTGCATGTTAGACTTTAATTAAGTGGAGGCAAGTGTGATCTCATGTGTGTGTATTGTTAATGGTGAAATTATCTTGAAGCAAGTGTTGTTGGCCATTATAATTTGCTTAATCATGGTGGGGTCCCATTAATTACGAATAGCTTACATTAATAAATCCCACTTAGTCCTCCACCACACTTTTTGGTTATTTTCTCTGAGCAAATACATTTCTTACATTTGTATGCTTTGTACTGTGCATTATTATAACTATATTACAAAGCGTGTTCATAGGTTTTTGGGTTGATTCTATTCTCATCAAAAATCAAATCCAACCCAACGTTTTGAATTAATTGTGTGGACATATATTCGGCTGGTCTACCACAACTGATTTGATTTGACTTTGTTTTTTTCTTTGATGTCTGGTTTTGATTTTAGTTTGAATTGGCTTAATTGGTTCAAATTAAATAACTGTAAATTTTATAAAATAATAAAAAAACCAAATTGTTAGTAAATTTAAGTTCCTATTGTATTGTATTAACTTATAATAGATTTTAGAGAAATTTACATTCAAGTTTTAAATAGGAGAATTAATGAACAAAAGTTCTCAAAGATTCACAAAATTACCATAAGGTCTTAGGAGTAGCTACTGAGGTTGTTAATGAAGACTTTGTAAGGTTGTTAATGACAATCTCAGCAGTTATTCCTGGAACCTTCCCGTAATTTTATGAATCTTTGAGACATTTTATTAATTAATTATCTTATTTGGGACTTTATTGCAAATTTTCATAAATTTTACCTAGAGAGGATCGGGGATCAAATTGAGTAACTTGATATGCTTTTTAATTGCATTGATAAGATTCATTATAAATTAGTGATATTCTTTTTTTTTTCAATTGCAATTGATTTAATTGACCAATAAATATGGCTATAAAAAGAATAAGAGCGACGAGTTGATCAAATACACATTTAGAAATATTGGGGGCTTTTTTACCTGAAAATTATATTGGGTTTCAAACTTGAAAGAAGTGTTTGAATTTTAGAATTTGGGTGTGTGGAATCAATTAAATGAAATTATTTACAGAATAAAAAGCAAAGAGAATGACTTTGAACCCCTCCTCACACGGTTGAAAGGTGGAAAATTAAAGTCTCTACTTGATTTCTTCCATTCAACTTGGGGATTGGCTAAAATAAATAAATAAACAAGGGTTAAATTTATTTTTATTCCGAAAGTATTGTTATTTGTTAGAGAAGTTATGCGTATCCTTACAAAAAATCGTAGAATAATCACTACCAGAAAAATGTCATTTAACGACGGAAAATGGTCAGTTTCCGTCGCTAAAATAAGGGTCGCTAATATTTTCTGTCACTAAATGGATATTTTCTGATAAAAATAGTTATTTAGTGATAGATTTTTCCGTTGTTAAATGACATTTTTCTGATAGTGGATTTAACACATAATTTTCTAGAAAAAAAATTGATGCAATATGACCCTTTTCTAATGGTCGATTTTAAGTGTGCAGGGTAAGATTTTTTTTTTTCATCTATACGTACATGAGGCCTTTTACCATGTGCTGATTTAATAAATTAGTATTGAAAAAAATGGTATTGAAAATAAAGTGCTGACAAGAAAATTTAGCAAATAAGTTGTGTTACTTATAATCCATAAACCCGTTATCGTTTAATCCATGGTCTAACGATCGGCAATTACGAGTAATACCCAGGCAAGCTCCAAATCAGCAATCATCGAATGTACGGAAACATCAGATTTTGTACGGATAATCAATGTCTAAGTCACTTGCGAATAAAACTTGATATTCATGAATATGATACGTGTTGGAGTGATTAATAGAAAAATTAAAGATATATATATAAAGCAGAGAAGGAATGAATGAGTCAAAAAGGTCGGGTTATAGTAGAAATTAAAGATGCTAATAAGGAACTTGTTAACAGAGATTGGTTCTATAAAAACATATGCGTTTTTTCCTTCTTTTTATTTATTTATTTATTTATTTAATGCCAACGATAAAATTCACCATTTAAAAAGGAGAAATTCCAGATGCATATTCATGATCGTGATTCTTCTTTGCTAATGATTCATTTACCGCTTGATTTAGTTATATTAATTTGATGCTTTTCGGACAAATTCTTGTTATCTCCATTTGCAAGAATTTACAGCCACGCTTATGCATTATTCTACTTTAATATATTTCCTTCTTTTTCTATAATAATTTTAAAAATGTCAACATGGGACCCGCAGTGGAAAAAAAGTTGTGGATGTGAGGCTTGCAATTAAAAAAAAATTTGCAATTAGGTCCTAAATAGAAGAATTGATGAATAAAATGTTATAATGATTCACAAAATTACCATAAGATCTCAGGAGTAGTTGCTAAGATTATCATTAAGCACATTTTGGAACTCCGTAAAGAAGTACTTTTATGCAAGTCGAGGTAAATATGTGAATGGGATTATTTCATCTTACGGAAAAAACTGTTGAATATGTATTTAACCTTTTCAATCGTTCCGCCAAACAAGCCCATTAACAACTTGAGCAGCTATTCCTAGGATTTTATGATAATTTTATAAATTTTAAAAGTTTTTATTCATTAATTCCCTTATTTAAAAGTTGAACGTAAATTTCCAAAAAAAACAATATACACACACAACCTACAAAACATTTACATAAGGCTATTGTAAAAACAATAGAACCAATCTAGGAAACAGTTTTTGTTATTTGGATTTTTAATGTACACGTAATAGCATGTGGCGTGTCTTACATAGTTTATTATTATGCTTCTTATTATTTTTAATTAATATTTAACATCACAGTTCATATATATTATTACTAAACTTGAGAAGTGACACAATTTTTTTAATTAGATCGATATATATTGTGTTATGGCAAAAATTTAAAAAAGGAAATGGTTATACGATCCATTTATAAATTAAGCTGCTCAAAAGTACAATTTTGAGATGTTTATGAAAAATAAAATTGATGTGACGTGAATTATGAAATTAAAAAGGATGGTGAATAACAATAATAATTGCGCAATAAAAGTAAAACAATGGGCCTAACAATCAAAGCTAGCTTTCATTAGCGGAAGATATAAGCTTTCATTAGTTGGGCGTATTAAGACTTTAATTAAAGTTCGTTTAAGAATATAATTTGGATCCCACTCTGCCACTGGCCTTTTCTTAATACATTATCAACATTAATAATGTTCTTCCACACTATTAATATATATTATCTCAAATAACTTCTTTTCAACGATACATATAAATCAACACAAAACAATTTTGAAATCCGTAAAATTCATATTAAAATACATAAAAATCGTCTTGAAATGCTTAAATTCTTCTCGAAAATCATAAACTCCTCTCTCTCAATAGATTTCCAAACTCATCCATAATTATAGAAGAATATTCTATCTTCCTTTCTTTCTTTCTTTCTTTCTTCTTGTTTTTGGTTTTTCTGAGGCTGAGATCCGTTGGATGGTCACAAAGGCAAGATCCTCATTAAGCTTCTTAATTAACAATCAAATTTACCGGGGGGGGGGGGAGGGGAATCAAACTTTGATAGTGACAGACCTCTTCTTCCTGCTTTTAGTCAATTTTTCGAAGGAATGTTGATTCACACGCTTGCACGTCCATTCATGAAACTACCTTTATGGCTCATTTGGTATACTGAAATTGATTTTAATAGAGATGGATATAGATATAAATATGAAAAAAAGAGGGGTCAAAAAGCGAATTCCATGGAATTGAATACAATTCCATGGGTTATATCATGGAGATCATATCCACCCATTTTGGTGAAAATGATTTCCACATATAAGTCATTTTCATAGCCAATTCCACCATCAAATATATGAAATGAATTCCATTTCCATTTCCATTTCCATTTCTAACACCCAATTCTACCATATCAAATATGCCATCAGAGTATTATTGGAAAGAACTGTACGTCTGCCGACATGTATTAGGATTATAATTAAAATTAATTACCTTCTTATTTTTTATATTGAAAAGGTAAGTATTGATTTGTCCCTTATTAACAACAATAAAAGGGGCATTTTTTCTCTTAAGAAGTCCAATTGTTACCCACGAGGGGTGTAATTTTCAACACCGATCCCTCCTCTCAATTTAATATTTTGAGGATTTATTTATTTCCCAGAAAAAAGGTCAAAAGGGTACAACAACAACAACAACTTGTTTAATACACAAATCAACACTGTCCCTTGTTTTATTTTCTTTAATCATTACCCTTTCTTTAACATTTCAGTTCCATAGCTTCAAGTCTTTCAGCAGAAGGAGTGGTGAGCATGCCTCTCCGATGATCTAGAGAGACCACTACTCCTTTTAATTATTAAATGTGAGATCCCATTGATAATTCAAGAATTAACAAAACAGGTTATTTGATTATTTTTAATTAATATGTAGATAATTCGTGACTCATAGTTAAAAATAACCAGATCATTTAATAATTTTAAAAAAATAATGCATGCGGATAAAAAATTCAACCAAATAAATAGGGTATTATTAAATGAACTTTATATAATTAACGACCGGCATTCATAATTTCTTTGGGACCATGCGAGCTGAGTCGTACATCTTTATTGGACGTAAAAAACAATAATAGATATATTTTATTTTTATAAAAAAATTATCAGCATGTAACAACTGAAAATTCTGTTTAATTAGGAGTGACTCGATGAAACAAAATTTAAAAGTAGCTCAAAAGTTGCATGAGATAAGGATGGCTTAGAACGTAGAAGCAGCATTAGCAAGTATGTGTGTATATAACTATGATCTACGAGTATCATATCACTGTGTTAAGTCCTATTATAACAATTATTTTTAAAAAATAAAAAGTGTGACAGACACAGATATACATATAGTATGTCTTTGAGAATCTGTTAAAAAAATTTACAAGTTCTGATATGATTTTATGAATTTTAAAATGATTTTATGACATTGAGGTGTATATGGATTTTGATATGTTTTTATTGATTTTGAAATACTTTTTATCTTAATTTGTGTACATCGTTGAATGAAGTTTTCGTTAATGGTCGTAGCCACGTGGTCCAATGCAGAATTTAAATCACGGTTTAGAATGTTTGCGTGTGTGTTAAGGAACTCCGTTAGGAGAATGGAGTTTACAGATTATGAGGCATTTTGTGGATTTCGAAATGGTTTTACGGATTTCAAGATGGTTTTTATGGATTTCGAGATGGTTTTTAGAAATTTTAAGATGGTTTTTATTTTGACAAACGTGCCCGTTGGAAAAAATGACTTGCCAAACAGATCATTTCCATTCCCATTCTATTTAACTTCCGTGTCAATGAAATGGTCCCCCCACCCCAAAATAAAAATAATCACATTTTTCAAAAAAATAAATCCCTCTTTCGCTGTCCAATGTCTTGGGAGAAAAAATAATTGATGGTCTGATTTTTTTAAAAAGACATTTTTTAAGTTAACACCAAAACAAATTTTTAGAGGGACAGGTATTGCCTTCGTGAAGACTTAGCCCAAACCAGTCTGGGTTCATGTCTGCACAAAAAACAAAAGACTTCGTGAAAATTTTTGAAAGAAAATAGAAAAACTGATTGAAAAATATAATTAAATATACGACTCATGCTTTACAATATTACAATATTAATAACTTATAAGGACATGTACAAATTTATTTATATAGATTCAATTTAATTTTGGCTTGGTGAATTGTCCTTCACTTAAAACATCAAAATACCCCATTAAAATAAAAGTTTCAAGATAAATCATCTTACGGAGAATTTATAAATAGCATAATGTCCTATAAATGCATATTATGCCAAACTTATGAGATTTTTTGCTATTTATTTACAAGTTGTATAAAATAATTCCACCGCAAACATTCTGTGAAGTACGAGATTAATATTCTAATAAGTAGTCTTTATTATTTACATATAAACATAATTCGTTTGGAGTTCAAAATCATAGCTATTCTTACCCATGTCTAGGTGGAGATAACAACTTTTATCCTATTTACATGTCATATTATCAAAATTCTCATATAAAAGCATAATTTTACTCTTTATTTATTATTATTGTAAAAACTCTATTCATAAGAACCATGTGGTGAACCAATTAAATGTATATTAAATGAGTATAAAGCTAAAAGGTTACTAAATTTTAATACAGAATTACTGAAATTTAAAGTTCTTATTTCCCGTAAGATATCCTGTATGACTTAAGTATAGCATTAAAATGGAAATTTTGTTAATAGATTTTACATTTATGCATGGATCATAATCATATCAAATTCTATGTATGTTTTTAAAACACACATGGATAACGTTTGGGAACAATTTTTTTCAACAGTACACACAAGTTAAAATAAAAATATCTTGAAATCTATAAAATCATATCGAAATCTATAATTTTTTCCTCTCAATAGATTTCCAAATACACACATGGTCATATGATTGAATGACTTGAAGCGTTTAAAAATATGACGCATGAGATATAATAAATTTGGATGTAAATATTAGCAACGTCCTCTTAAGTGCTGTTTGGATGCAAATAAATATATGAAAATGAAACAACAGAGTAGCAGTTAAAAGGTTTCTGTATTCATAACAAGCCTGGCCGAAACATGTTTATCTACAATTAAAGTTTATTTCTTAAAATGAAAGTTTATTTCTCTACAATTAGTTTAACACCATTTATAGTATTGTTCGATGCATATCTCATACATACTGTTAAAAGATTTGAGATCTATTAACTTTACTGGAAAATTAAATAAGTTTTCTGTTTGATTGATACTAAATATATTCTTAAATTTTTTTATTTCCTTACATCAACATTAAATAAAAATAAAAATATTTTAATTAACAATCAATTTTGTTCCTTGCAGAATTCCTCCTCCAAAAAATCATATAAACTGGGGACGAGGGATTTTTGATTTTTCATTGGAAAGCTAAAACACAACATTGGATATAAATTTTTCATTTTGACCTGTCAATTTTAACGAAATATCCTTTTGTCCCCTGCTCATATTGCCATTAGTCTAAAGTAACTATATTCTGTGTCAATCATCATTATTTTTATTTTAAATTAAGATCGATATGTTAAGATTTAAAAATATCTGTCAACCATTAAAATTTTAATACAAAGATTTTTTACTAATAAGACTAATAACATTATAGGAAATTTACCATCAGGTCTCAAAGAGAGAAATTAATAAATAAAAAATCTCAAAGATTAATAAAACCACCAAAGGTCCTAGCAGGAACTAGTTTAATTGTCATTAATAACCTCACCAGCTATGAATAACAATTGGACTAGTTACTGTTAGAATTTGATGGTAATTTTATCAATCTTTAAGATATTTTATTTATCAATTCTTCTTATTAGAATCTAATTGTAAATTTCGTAATACTAAAGTCAAGATTAAAAAACAATTTATGAAATTAAAAGGTGAAAAAATGAAACTTAAAAAGAGTGTACCTTTTTAAATGAATGAAAGAGTATTTTTTCCTTATTAAAAAAAGAATTAAAGGGAATGTAGAGGGTGGGAGCACGTGGGCTGGAAAGCGACCACACCACGTGTATCGCGCCCCCCTCCCCTTCCTTCCTATCATGACATGTACCCTCCTCCCCTTTCTCCTCCTTTTCCAATTTTTTCCCTCTTTAAATCAGTTTGATCTGATCCTATCCTACTTAAAAGGGGGAGCGTTTGTTTTTCCTATAAGTAACATTCTTAAATTTTTTTTAATTGAACTAACGGAACCGGTAAAATGTTAACCCTTGTAACTAAGTAAATTAATGCTTTAATCTATAGGCTTGTTTGGATAGCTCCTTTGAGCATCTAAAACCTATTTCTGCGTTTACCGAGACAAAATTCCTTCCACATATTTACTTTGGAATCTGTGTCCGTTCTCCCAACGGACTTACCAAATAGTGGCTCCGTTTGGATAGCCCGTTGGAAAAACGGATACAGATTCCGAGGCAGTTTATGTGAGAGGAAAAGTGTCTCGGTAAGCGCACCCGTTGTGTAAATGGGTAAAACAAACAGAGCCAGTATTGGGAGAGAGCATTCACATTTAGCATATGACGACCGCATCCAATAAAATAATGGATCCATTTAAAAACGCTGTAGAATAGTACTTTTATGTAAGTCGAGATAAATATGTGAAGGATATTATTTCGTTTTATGAAATAATAATGCTGAACGTGCAACACTGAGCCAAATATGTACAATACTAAAATTTAAAGCTTGTTTGGTTTCTCTTCTTAAAACCTATATTTGATTTCAAAACTTAAATTTTACCCAAAAGCCTAGGTTTTATCTCAATATTTACATTTTTTTAGAAAAGTTATTTTGGATATAAAGCTTTGGCTTGAAACCTAGGTTTTGAAAAAGTTATTTTCTTATAAAATTACATACTCTCTCATAATAAATTTTTTTCTTTACTATCTTTTTCTTTCTTCTTTCCTACTTACTTTTTGCCTCAGAGTCCGTAAAAGCTAATAATTTTTCAAATACAATCACCTTTTAAAACCTAGATTTTATATTAAAATCCGTAAAATATACTCTTTAAAGTTATTATCAAAATATGACTTCCAACCAAACACTTAATTGAACACCCAATTTAGTGCCTGTTTGGGAAGCCATTTTTCCCAACGGGCACGCTTGCCAAGATAAAAACCATCTTAAAATTTGTAAAAACCATTTCGAAATCCATAAAAACCATATTAAAATCCGTAAAACCATCTCAAAATTCATAAAATGCCTCAAAATCTGTAAACTTCATTTTCCTAACGGAGTTCACAAATACACACTTAACCTTTAATGCCCGGTGTTAGGAGTGAAGAGGGAGGAGGGTTTGTCTGGGCGGAGGAGGACAGGAGAAAGCAACGGATGGATGAAACGGAACGGAACGGAACGGAACGGCGAAGGCGTTTGGCGTGGCGCCGTGAGAGGGCGGTTGGTTGATGAGAAGGCATCGTTGCATTACGCATTCAATTCCTTGGTGTTCTCGTGATGCGCACCCTTCCTTCCCAACATCGTCCTCCATCCCCTCACCCCCTCCACGCACACAACTCACAAGCCAATGTACGGACCTTAGAGAGTGATTGATAAGTTAGGTTCACTTTTTTTTTGGCCAGGTGATAAGTTAGCTTGATGATGCAACTCATTTATAAAAATATTCTTTGATCTATATCATAAGTTATTTAAACCGTATTTAATATTTATTTATTACTTTTTCATTGTTATTGATGCAAGTTATTTCTCTCTCTTTTTTAAATCACATGAAATTAATTTTTAAAATTTAGGATGGATTTAATAAGTTAACAGTAATCTTTTTTTCATTCTAAAATAACTCATATTTTGTATCGGATGAATTAATTATTAACTTTATCCAAGTAATTATTGCTTAAATGTGATTTTTTGTATTTTGTTCCTTTATTCATGACCTCATCGATAGAGGTGAAGTTTATTATTTTATCGATTTAAGCCAGATTTAATGGGTTAATATTCATTCGTTGATTTGTGTGAATTGGTTGAAAACGCTGTACATTACTCCTTAATTCAATTTCTTACTGCGAATGGGCTTTGTAAGCATGTTTTGTTCCCTTTTGTTTAGACGGGGTTTTTAATAAGAATCAATTAAAAAATATTACTACGTAAATTGAAATAAATTTTTTTTATATATTTATCGAATAAAATCATTTAAAAAAAAGTTAATACTAATCATGGTATCTTTGCTTTCATATTACAAGAGCGTTAGATACCAAGTAACATCATAATTATTACATAACCTAATAATACTGAACGACTGTGAAATCCTACGAATATCTGCTGTGACAGTTCTGCATGGAGAAGGTCCAAATATATGCACATTGAGCTCCGCCTCTTGCTTTCTCAGTTTGCTGGCCTCCGCCTCATGATGTTGTTGTGCTGGTACGGGAGAGCGTTTGGACTCCTTAAACCCATATTTAATAATGTCTTTCGTAAATCGATATAATCTCCTTCACATATTTACCTTGTAAAACGTAAAGGCATTATTACTTCATCACTTTCTCAAATGGGTACATTTAAATTAATGTGGATGGAGAAGGGCAACATGGAGTCATCAGATATCACATGGGAAAATGGGCATGATAGATAGAGAATGTATGGGATTAGACTCACCTAGTTTTTAATTTTTCTTACCTCATTTGAACCCAAAAAATAAAACTTTGATGGATTTCTTTGAATTCACTTGATTTTTTTTTTCAAAATTTATATTTATAATATATATGTTTACAAATGAAAAGAATATAAAATATTCTAAAAGTATATATTTGTATGCTATTTGTATATAGCCGATATTTAGGTGTTGTTCAACGCATGGCTTAGAATACCACTTGTAATAATGTTTTGAATGATTGCAGTCTTGTTTAACGCTTGTTTAATGGAAACAAGTTATCCGTTTAGTTTTCATTATATCTTAAGATTTTGTTGGTAGATGGAGTGAACTAAAATATGTTTTATTATATGGATCAATAAAAAAATGCAATATACTAAAATAATTAACTCATGATCATAAAAAGATGATAATGGGGACAAAGTTTTTCCTCACTTTTTAAAATGCATTGGTCTTAATAGAAGAGGTTTCAATCTAAGTTATGTGCTCGACCCAAAGGCATTTGGTACAGCGGTGGACCAGATATATTACGGATTTATTTGGGGATTCGGTATAAAAGTACTTTTACTCAAATGAAAATAAATACGTGAAAGAGATTATCTCGTTTTACGAAAAAATATTGTTGAACTTACTTTTGACTTTCATCAACACTTTGCAAAATAAGCTGTACTTGGATTGATTGAGTTTGAATCTCATCTTATTTAAAAAGACCATTGGAGAGATGCTTTTAAGGTGGAAAGCTTCGATTCAAATTAGTAAATTACTTAGATACTTAATAATATAATTTAAAAAAGTGTCAAACACCAATCAGCTAATAGGGCTATAAAAATCTACCAATGCTCGAAAAATCTGTTTAGATTAATGTTGAAAATTCATAATTTATGATTTAAAAATTAAAATGGAAAAAGATTTTTAGTTGAATTTGTATTTTTTTCCAAACAATTGTACAGTCCAGTCCGATCGGAATATAGCCGGTTGTTAACCATATAAAAAAAGAGTCCTTTATTCTTTTTTTATTCAATTAAAAAGCCCAGCACGTCCTTAATTATTGTGTGCAGGACATGATTTATTTTTGCATTGAAAAAAGAAAAACGAAAACAGTTTCTAGTTGGCCAATGAGTAACGGAGAATAATCCATAGAAGGATACGTAGCTGAACCTCTTTTGGTAGACTAGAGGACCACAGTCTACGCAGAAGACTAGAGAGAAAAAGGTTTGAGGCTCCCAGCTTCTCAACACAAACAAAGGAGAGATTCAGAAATGAGAAAGAAAGAGCGCAAGAAGAGGGGAGAGAGAGAAGCCTGAAATGGGTGAGACAGAGATGGAGGGAGAGAGAGAGAGATTAGAGAAACAGAGCAACTGTACTATGACACAGATAAAGTAGCCTTGGACATTTCGTCACGTTGATTCAGTTCTTTGCAGGCGAAACAATAATCACGACAACGACAGCAGCAAAAGGAAGAAGACCCATCATCAACCCTTTGGGGCTTTCAAAAAATCTGAAGCTCGAAAAGCGGTTTTTGTTCTTGGAGCTTCAAGACTTCGAAGGCAAGAAAAAATAAAAGGGGGATTTCGGTGGCTGTTTTTGTAACCGAAACTTGCAGCTGTCGATATTTCTGAGAGGAAAAAAAAAGAGAAAATAAAAGGAGGGATAGAAAGAGAGAGAGCAATTCATATTGGTTACTGAAAGCATAACTACTCACTAATTATTATTCATTACTCGCTCGCATAACTGTTTTGTCTGGTTAGTGCTTTCTCTCTCTTGATGGGGTAATCTATTGTTGTGGCTGCGTGAATAGGAGCTGCTGAGCTTTTGGATTTTTGATTCTGTGGGTTTTTCATTTTCTTCTTCGTGTGTTCTCTGCTGCGACGTGCTTTTCTCTGGCCGTTGAATGGCTCATCTGGGATGTAATCTCAGGGGCCCAACCAGTTCTCAGGCGGATACAGGTCAATGGCTATACTTTTATGTGAGATTACTCTGTTTGGATGCTGAGAAAGTTGTGGGAGAAAAGGAAAACGTCTTTGTTTTGGGCAAGCACTCATGGGGGTGTTTTTAATCTTTTGATGTAAAAGTTCGAGTTTCATGCCTTTTTTATCTGTAAAGGTTGCTATGAAATTTTTGGGTCTGCACCGATACTGGGTTAAACCAGAAGCAGGGGACTGACCCAGCTGAGTGAGAATTTGATCTAGAAGAGAAACTCTGCTGGCTTCTCCTTGACTTTCTCAGAGACCATGCAGAGAAATAGGCTTCCTTGAACGTTTATTTTCTTTACTCTCTTAGCATCCACAGAAGGGAGATTTCGAAGTTTTGTAATTTATGTTTGACAGGTTTGGAAGATGACGATCTGTATACGGAGTTATGGAAGTTATGCGCTGGGCCTCTGGTCGATGTTCCTCATACTGGGGAGAGAGTGTTTTACTTCCCTCAGGGTCACATGGAACAAGTATGCGTTTTCTATAGGCCCTTGCTTGTTTCTTTTGCCATTTTAGGGTTACATTTGCCTTCAAATTCTTTCCGAAATCATGTTTTTTTCTCTTCTTGTACTTACACATACTCAAGAACTTTTTTGGCGCCTGCGTTTTTGCAGTTGCAGGCATCGACGAATCAGGAATTGAACCAACAAATTCCCCATTTCAACATTTCATCTAAGATTCTATGCCGTGTCATGCACATTCAGTTGTTGGTACTGCCATTTTGATTCCCTTTGTGAATTTTCTTGTTCGTTCAGTAAAAGTAATAGTGTGTGTGTATGGAATTTAATTTTTTCCCCTCAATTTGTAGGCCGAACCAGACACTGATGAAGTTTATGCTCGTATTACTTTGCTACCAGAATCAGATGTGAGAATATTTGTCTCCATACTTATCTGCTTTAGTCTTTTCTGTCTGTTTGGCAACTGAGAACATGACCTAACAGAATTTCCCATACTGCTAATTGCTAATTATCTAACACATATTAAACGTTTCTTATTAATCCTTGTGTATCATTTGTAACCTCTAATGAATGAAATAGTTTTGAACTTTAAATTTTCATATATTTTATTTTTTTAAAAGTAAAATTGAAAATTGATGAAGGGATTTTCTTGGTGTGTTATGCAGCAAACTGAGCCTGCCAGCTCTGATCCATGTCCAACAGAGACTCGGACGCAGGCTTTTCATTCATTTTGCAAAATATTAACCGCATCTGATACTAGCACGCATGGAGGATTTTCAGTTCTGCGCAAGCATGCTAATGAGTGTTTGCCCCAACTGGTATCTTGTTCTTATGCTTTTCCTTTGATCACATTAATATTCATTCAATATTCAATATCGACATGATGTATTAGGAACAGCTAGGAGCTATACTGTTTGTGAACAGTGTGACTTATCTCAAGCTCCAGTGCAGATGCTCAAGGCCTACTCTAATTGACTTCAGTTTTTCATGTCTAACACTTCACTTATGTATACTGTAGGATATGACCCAAGCAACCCCTACCCAGGAGTTAGCAGCTAAGGATCTTCATGGGTTTGAGTGGAAGTTTAAGCATATATTCAGAGGTAATTTGGTTTGAACTCTAAACCATTCTTCTTCATGGGTATGTTTTCTTAGTGGGATTTTGGATACCTGGATACCTGAAGCACTTGTCAACTAAAGGAAATCTCATTATTGTATAGGAATAGAATTCATATGAACATCATCTTTTTTCAGCTCCATTACAGTGGCATTGTGGTTTTTCCATTTGTAATTGATTAGGTCAACCAAGGAGACACTTGCTTACAACTGGCTGGAGTACATTTGTTACTTCCAAAAGATTGGTAGCTGGAGATGCATTCGTTTTCCTGAGGTACTTAAATTTTGACAGCTTATGTTGTTTGGTGCTGCATAGTTTTGCCTGATATTCTGATGAGGTTGTCTTTGGTTTTGGTCTTTATAATTTTTTTGTAGGGGAGAGAATAGAGAACTGAGAGTTGGTGTCCGGCGCCTTGCTCGGCAACAGAGTCCAATGCCTTCATCTGTGATATCAAGCCAGAGCATGCATCTTGGAGTGCTTGCCACTGCTTCCCATGCCGTTGCCACTCGTACCATGTTTGTAGTTTACTACAAACCAAGGTCAATAATCTGAATGGATCTTGTAATAATGTGATGTCATTGACTAAATTGGAACCCTGGCTTACACTGCCTTTTTTATTTTGATCTAATTCAGGACAAGACAGTATATAATCGGTTTAAATAAATATCTGGCGGCGATCAACAATAAGTTTGCAATTGGCATGCGTTTCAAGATGAGATTCGAGGGAGATGACTCGCCTGAGAGAAGGTATCTTAGTTAATTATCACCACCACTGAGTTTTGTTGTTCTTGAAGTTGGTCATTTATTGCTGAGTGATCCTTTTGGTCAGGTTTTCAGGAACTATTGTTGGTGTTGGCGATTTATCTCCAGAATGGCCAGATTCAAAGTGGCGTTCATTGAAGGTGAACATCATTTGAAATTATTTGATATGTTGATTGTGTCTTTTTTTTTTTTGCATTGGAGCAATTAAAATATTTTCTTTGTCATAGGTACAATGGGATGAGCCGGCAACAATCCCAAGGCCAGAAAGGGTTTCTCCCTGGGAGATCGAACCTTTTGTAGCTTCTGAACCTGTAAATTTCGTTCAACCAGCCGTAAAGAGCAAAAGATCTCGGCCTGCTGATGTTCCGTCTTCTGGTAGGATACACTTTTGTCCTAACTTAGGTTTCCTCTGAAACAAATATGAAAAGTCTATCAAATTATTTTTAAGCAATCTTCATATGCAACTGAAATAAAACTTCCTAAATTCTAATCTTAACAAAACACTACCATGGGCTTGTTTTCCCTGGTCCTTAGGCCTTTATTGGTCACTTGTCACCAAATCCTAATATCGTAATATTGCTCTCATTATCTAATCATAGAATCGCAAATCCAAATAATGATTAAAAATTCGTGAAATGACAAAATCAACAACAGCCCGTCTTTCTCTACCTTCATCACTTTCTTCATTGAGTGGTTGCAGAAATGGTTTCCAATTCAGCTGCTTCAGCTTTCTGGTATCACAATTCATCCCAGTCACATGAACTTGCTCAATTAGGCGGCCCAACAGAAGCCCAAAGCAATGAAAACCAGGTTTTATGGAATGTAAGGCAGGAAAACATGAGTGGCAATGCTATGAACAACAATAGCTCTTGCAACTCTAGATTCCGGGTCGAAGGAGCGTGGCCTTCATCTCATTTGAGCATCCCTTCAAACTGTTTTTTTGACTCCAAAAACAACAAAGCTGTTGCAGTTCAATCTTCTATGTCTGGTTATACTCCTGTCTCTTCTTGGTTAAATGATCAAGTTGAGGGTGGGAAGAAGTGTGTGAATCCTGTCGGGTGCCGGCTATTTGGTGTTAATCTGACTAAAAACTCTAACAGTGTTGCTCCTCCAGAGAAAGATTCAGGAGGCTGCACTGATAGTCCTACTGGTTCCAAAGAATCTATCCCTGCTGTTGCATGTGAAACTAAGACAAGTCAGAATCCAAATTGTTCGGTGACCAAAAAGGAGCAGAAGCCAGAAACGTCTAATAATGAGAGGCAGAGCAAGCAGACATCTTTACCATCCGCCAGGACTCGCACAAAGGTATATGGTCAACTCCAGTCTAACATTCTAAGGCATCTCTTTTAATGTTTACGCAGTTGGAATCTGACTTTTGACACATTGAACCTTGAAGTAATAGTTCAATGGTAGGGTAGCGGCGTAGCGCAGCCATAAAATACCTGAGGAGTGAATTTAGGATCAACATATACTAGTTTTTGTTGTAAATTCTTTCTTATTTTAATGAATGACTTTAGTATATTGTTTGCATGAGAAGGTACAAATGCGAGGAGTGGCTGTTGGTCGTGCTGTTGACTTGACTCTGTTGAACAGCTACGAGAGTCTGATCGAAGAGCTTGAGAGGTTGTTCGACATTAAAGGAGAGCTTCGTACGCAGAACAAATGGGTGGTTACTTTCAGAGATAATGAGGATGACAGGATGCTCGTGGGCGATGATCCTTGGCCGTAAGTAACTTGAATAATTTATGTTTCCCAGATTTTGGTTTCTTAATGACAAGTTAGTTGATTGTTAATATCTATCTGGTTGACTTGGCCTTTGCAGGGAGTTTCGTAGACTGGTGAAGAGGATTACCATATTTTCTAGGGAGGAAGTGGAGAAGATGAATGCAACATGCCCAGTTCCTGTATCTCCTTCAGAGGATGATGAAACTCTGATCACCGTGAATTCACAGAATAAGGATGAAAGTCAGTAAATTTGATCTCTTTTGACTGTTCAAACTTGTCTCTTTTTTTTAGGGATGGGGTTAGGGAAGAAGGGTGTCTTTAAGATAACCTGGGTTTGTTTAAATCTGTGAAACTGTCAAGAACAGTGTAGTAGTTGAAGTATTTATGTGGGACTTCAATAATAAATATGATGTTTCCAAGAATGCCTCGTTCTTGCTGCTTTGCCACCATATGGCATGCAAGATTGCCTCTATAAAAAATTTAAAATTATAACTTATTCTCAGCACTTGTTGAATTCTTATCTTAATATTATATCTTGCATGTGTTTTTTTCCTACGATTTTTAATTCTATGTTGACAATAACAAATTTAACTTATTTCACTAATATCTAATTATTCTCATTAAAATGCGTTTGAAAATAATAATTGCCTGTAGTACATGCAACAGACTTCTTGTTCACTACAAAATATGCTGACATTCATGATAAAATTAGTGCATTGAATGTTAAGTAATGTAGGATAGAGACAAATTAAAAATATAATTCTACAATAAGAAATAGGGAAATTTGATTAAAAGTATATGTTTGAAAATTTTATTAGTTAGAATGACTTAAATTTGAGCACATGTAATTCTTCTTCAGATATCTTCAACCAATAACTTGTACTTTAAAGATCATTGCACATAGTTCGCAAATGGTTGAATAAAAATTGCATCAAATTCCTTCAACCAAATAAATTTTTAAACAATTACTTTTAACTAATTTTCCAAAAAAATATTTTTACATTTTTTATAGAAATAATTTTTGATAAATAATTTTCATATAATGTAAAAGGGGTTGATGAGTTGATTACTCGATTGTGTTAATTAGAGGGAAGAATGAATGAATGTTGGAATGTGTTGAAGTGAGTCATGAAGTCACAAAAAA
>JANTPZ010090718.1:0-39767 GCA_025593235.1 Vachellia pachyceras | reverse complement strand
AATTTGTGATCCCTGCTCATTTTGTTTTTATCCCCTCAACTTTTGAATTATGAGTTTTCTTACCTCAATTTTCATTCATTCAAAAAATTGATGTCTCTGATTTCATATAATAAAGATAATCCTTAAAAGATAAAAATAAATAATTTAAAATTTGAGAGACCAAAATCAAAATGACATTAAATTATTTTTATCAACTTAACGAGTTTGAATTTGAATTATAAAAAAAAAGATGTTACATTATATCCTTAATATAAGCCTTCGATAACTTTTTTATAACATTAAAATATTTAATGTTAAAATATTTTTATAAAATATTTAATTTTTTATAAGACATTAAAATATTTTTTGTTGCATACAACACTAGAGCATAAAAAACTATTTTTGGTCACTGGATGCACTTAAAAACATACCTTAGAGTGTTAGATGAAAAACAAAATATTTTAAAATGCTTAATACACCATAAAAATACTTCAGAATATTGGATGCACATTAACCATTTATATATATTCTAAAATACTTATATGTATAATTAGATTACACATTAATTTATGAATAATGTAAATTAAATTAAGAAAAGATATTAAAATATGAATTTATTTTACTTTCATAATTTTTTAATAAAAAATCAATTGAAATTTGTATTAAGAATTGAAACAAGCTAGCATTAAGTATTAATATAAAGTTGTAAAAAAGCTAAAGGTTTTATATTGAGAAATTTATTCTGAGGTTTCAAATAAAAAACTCATTTAAGGAATGGTCTCTTTGATTAAAGTATTTATTTTGAAGTCTGTTGCAACATGAGATTCTTGTATTAACAACAACATGCGCTGATGTTAACAACACCTCATGTTATTATGGACATTTTTGATTAAATATTTTCAGAACATTTTTAAAATAAATTTTTTATCTCAGGGTTCAGACTAAATTTCCCTTTTATATTCCTCCACTCAGATGTGGCCCACCATCGTCACTTTAACCCCGAGCTGAAGGAAGCAGGTCAAAATTGAACCTTCAAAGCGGCTAAACTCGCTGCAGAATTTTCCATTACTTTGCCTTCACAGTTCCTCTCTCTCTCTCTCTCTCTCTATGACAAGCACCTTCCTGTTCTGCTTCTCCATCTTCCATGGTCGCTTCTTCACCTTCTTCATGTATCTTCCGTCTCTTTCATTCTAAATCATCAATAATTCCTCCGTTTTATCACCATCATCATCGCCAAATGCACGATCCGTTTTTCTATTTGGCGCTCTTCATCTTCTCCACTTCCCTTTTGTCTTTCATCTTAACCGCTTTCTCTGTTTACAAGAAGCTCTCCTCCAGACCGGAACTAAAGGGGACGGCCCAGAATGCTTATACGAACTCCGACCCGACGTCGACTGTGAAGCATTCTGTGTCGGTGGCCGGGGACAGTGTCCATCAACCCGATGAAACCAACTCCACTCATTCGCTCTTACTCGAGGTCTTGCCCTCCGATTCTACGAAATGGACCAGTTTGCTCGACGAGAAAGGTTGCTATGATCCTAATCGAGACTCAACGGATGAGGGCCAGTCGGCGAAGAAGAAGAAGAGGAAGGCGAAGAAGAAGAAAGCAAACTCTTTGGCTGAAGATGGAAGCGAAGGGTTGCGAGCGAATTCGGGTTCGGATTCCGGGCTTCGTTTGGAATCCGTTTGCGTGTACCCGTTCACCTCTTCTAGTAGCCCTATGCAGAGGAAGATCAAGCAACAGTACGATGAGCTTGTCAAGTGCCACGAGTCCAAGAAATTGACATTACCTCAGGTTAATGACTGCTGTATTGTTCATCTTACTCTCTCTATATATAACCGTTTTTTAATCTTTAAGTTAGTAAAAAAAGTATCTTTTGTTTAGAAATCCATTTCTCATTTTGGAAGTGGTTAGTTTATTGATAGATGCAATTATGCAGCCCAGAAAAAAAATGCTTGCTTTAATGTTTTTAATACTTTTTGTGTGCATAGCTGCAATGCTAAGTTGAATTGCCTCCTAGTTTTTGCCATTCTCTGAAATGAATCACTGTATATATATATATATATATAATTTTGGTGGTCCAACTTTTATTCTGCAATTGAACGGATTCCAAAGGTGAATGAAGCTATCCATTGATATTGTCCTAATAACAAGTTAACCTACTTGGTTAGGTCAATTGGGTAACATTTTTATTGGCATGTATAATATATAATTATGAACTTGGTATTGGGTGATGCGGGTGGAGTGTGGGGTGACCTATCACCTGTTTGAAATTTTGCAGAAGCAGTTTGGGAATTTGGATGAGTAGGTTTGGGGTGTGCATTGTCAGGATTTTTGGAGGTATGCTATACAGATTAATGCAAATGCATAGGAATATAATATACATGATTAATATTTGGTAATATCACCTAATTTTATATTAGAGGGAGTGATAGATAATTGTTTAGATTGCCAGTGAGAGATGTTTTGATATAAATACGCTCTTGTATGTAAGATTATGCGAGGAAAACAGTGAGAGAGAAAAAATTGAACTAAAAGTGAAAATCAGAAAGGTTATCTTTGAACATAACCCACCTCTAGGCTACTAGATGAATTATGATAAAAAAAAAAAGCATTCTATATAATCTGGCTAACCTAGCTAGAGAGTGAGCTTCCTCATTCTCTTCTCTATATACAAATTTAAGGGATATAAACCAATTGCTATCCAGCATCTTCCTAGTTCAACAATAATCTCATGAAAAGGGTGGTGACCATGAGGGTCTCTTGTGATTCTATTGATTGCTTCAGCGCCATTTCTACTGTTAATTAATGGGGTAATCATGGTGCTTCAGAACTTTCAAATCAAAATGCCTAGAGCTATCAAGATATGAACTGTTGTCTGATCAGACTCTAAATTTTGTTTCCCTCAAGAAGCAAATTTAGCAGTGAAGAATGTTCTCTTCATGTTACTTTCTATTTTTAAAATTATAGATTATTTCAAAATGAGATGCTGGCAGCAATTTTATTTGAACGTAATCACCTTACAAGTTAGATAACCTACTTATTGATGATGCAGGTTGTACAGTTTGCTAATAGTTTGGTTGATTCCAGGAATGAGCTACAGCATAAGTATGTCTACTACTTAATGGTACTTTGATAGAATTGTGTATTTCCTTTTTTAGTCTTGAAAAATTATTCAAGCTATTATATCATAGTGTTCTTCGGAGTTGTCACAATTGCAACCACAGGGAACTCCGTAACCTGATTTTGGTTAATGATTATATGCATTCAGATCTTCATGATAGGTTAAATTTTAGTATAATTTCTGGAGTTTGTAACTTTAGCGTATTATTTGAAGCATCTGACTTGTATTGTAAGGCATCGTATTCCTGTGAAGTTTATGCCCTCAATTCAAATTAAAACTCAGTTTTTGAGTGAATTCAAATTGTTGTGTAATTAAAAGAAATAAATTTCCCGTCATTCTGATTTTTTTAACCTTACCATGATAGGGCTGATACAATCCAACGCAAGTTTGTTATCACAAAGGCATTACTATTTAAGGCAGACAGGTCTTCCTTTGACCGCCTTCGGCAACAGGTTTGTTGGTCTGCAAGATATCTCAAAGTAAAAATTTTTGTCATCCATCTCAACCATGCAGTCACTTCCATTGGGTAACCAATTCTGTAATATTTCAGATATACAAGCTGGAACTCGAACAAAAGCGATTAGAGGAGGATGCTTTTGTTTACAACTGGCTTCAAGAACAGCTTAAACTCTCACCGGCTTACAAGAAGGTATGATAGCTCTCACCGGTGGCTAATTTATAAGGAGATGGGATAAAGCCTTCCCTCTGAAGGCGTCCTTTTAAACTTCTGTTGTAAATGATGCTGATTGTGCAATCCTCTGCCCTTACAGATGCTTGAGATTGGAACTTGCATGGAGAAGGCAAAAAAATCCTGTGAGCTTGAGGACGAAGAAAATGAGTTTTCTGACATTTCGTTTGAAGAACTATTAGAGCAAGAAAAAAAGGATTCATTTTGGTCAGTTGTTTTCCTATTTCCATACTTTGGGAATGTTTGTGCTGTGTCCCTGTTTTGTTTCTATCCTTAAATTCAGTTGCTTACCAATAATTAAACTCTTTGGAATATGTTTGTGTAGGCAAAAGGCTGCAAAATCCAGGCAATGCTCAAGCTAATGAATGGCAGTGTTAGGTTGGCTAACTGTAACCGTTGTTAATTTAATTTAACATGTGTACATCCAAATCCCACGTTTGTAGTCTTGTACTGTTACAGAAATGTTCATTTTGGTCCTTTTTGTTTCGTGGAATAGATGAAACAAAATCTCTGAATTTCCTGTTGGTGCTTGGAATTATAATAGAGAATGGAATGAAATGGGAAAAAATGTTGTGAATGAAAAATATCTCATCACAAAGGTAATAGAAGAAAGAATTAGTGTGTCAGAGAAGAGCATAGAAAGGACAAAATAAATTATGATTCCTTGTATGCAATATAATAATCATATAATGGATATTTTATATCTTAATTTCTATTCGATGGAAAGAGATATCTTTTATGACAAAAAAAAAAGAAGAAAAATAATAGCTTTCTCTACAGATGAAACCTGTTAAGTGAAATCTAAAGAACGAGGTATACCGAGTTTTACATGGGCCGAGACAAATAAGGACTTGCAAAGTGTTCGTTTTGTAGTGTAGCCAAGTTTTACAACAAGAACCCATAGGCGTTTTATAGAGCTGGTAAGGGTTACTACCAGCATTCTTCAGGGTAAGGATTTGAACCCTGAGGAGTGACAACTACAATAATTAATGCAACCTCAAAGAGGTTGTCCCATCGGTATCTCGCTACCAACGTAAGATCTCCTCGCGGGGGGTCCGGATTAGTCTGGGGCGGGCAATGAACCCAGAATACCCCAGAATACCGGATGGTTTGTACAAAAAAAAAATTTTACAACAAGCACTTGCCACGTGTTCGGCTAAGGGGTTTTTGGGGGTAGCCTAAATTCAACATCACGATGTTGAATTCCACGTTCATTCCAGTGCATGACCAAGTTCCTTAACTTTTATCTCATTCTCCCTTCTTGTGAGATGAAAAATATAAACATATAATATGAGATCTATCGTCCCAAATAAATCATCATCAAAGCATGACAGGGCACAAACGACACAAAAAGTGTCCAAGTGCTTCTAATATAACCATTTAGGTATCTTTAGCTTTCCATTTTAGTACGTGTCAATATTATATTCACTCTTGGACCTTCAGCAAGCCTATATGGATTTGTATTTTTCTCTGAACAAATTTAGGATTATGACCACAAAGAATATTCTTCTTTATTATTTTGTATTTTTTTCTTGAGGTTTGACGTGATATCAGAGCCTCCACCTTTTATCAGCCTGTTTGTCACTGTCTTCTACCTTTCTTTTTTCTTTTTTTGACGCATTACTCTTGCCTCTTTTCCCTCAAATGTTTCTCACCATATTACAGTCAAGCCTGCACTAGGTAATATCTTGTACCGTGTGGCCAGATGCCCCCAAAATCTACATACCCAACCAATGACTTTTTTGTTTCATTAATGCTTTAAATCTTCACCCCGATCCAACTCACCCAATTAAACAGAGATCAAGTGGTATAAGCAACACCAGCTAGTTAAACTTGGAGGTAAAATAGCCAAATTACCACCAAGCTCCTCTCACTTCCAACCAAATTAAACAAGTTATCGTTAAAACTCCTTCCCTCTTCTCTGATAAAATACCCTTGTTTGTGGCATGGAACCAAAGATGAAGTTTTTCTTCCATTTTGGATTTTCCCCAGCCAAGTGGACATAAAAAGCATAGGTAACGTACACTAATGCTTGATATTGAATAACATCATTACATTGTTACATAGACACATAAAAGTTATGCAGACATCCCACTGCTTCAGAATAGTACGAGTTATATGAAATGTGTAACAAATTAGCAGTCCAGATTCTTCAACCCTAACCGTCTAACATCACCAAAAAGGGGTTCTCAAGAGACGGCAAGAAAATCTGTTCCCAGACTTCACACCCGTAGAGCCTCTCTTAGATTTCATCTTTCATCTTGTAGTCATCCACTACTTGTTTTGTCTAATCAATCAATCTTCACTGAAGAGTAGATCTTGCGGACAAACCAGAAGCAAGCATAGAAGCCAATAGTCCCCGTCAAGACAAAGAAAGCATATGAAACAATGATCATATACCCAAAGTAAAGGATGCCTGACACCAGCTTAGTAATCTCCAGTTTGGTGAAGAAGTAAAAAATGGAGTAGAGGAAAAGGTAGAGAGCAGAGGACCCAGCAGTGAGGTAAGATCTCCACCACCAATTGTAGTCTTCACTGCACAGTTGAAAGTAGCAGAGCACGATTGTAATCTCTGCGCAGGTGAGTAGTAGGATGACGAATACTATGAAGAGGAAACCGAAAATGTAGTAGAACTGATTCAGCCATATTGATGTCAGGATGAAGAAAAGCTCAATAAACACAGCACCAAATGGAAGAATCCCTCCGATGAGAACGGAGAAGGTGGGTTTCATATACCATGCTAGCTCTGGTACTTGCCTAGGAATTTTATTGGTCTTCACTGGGTCTTCAAGAGCTGGTTTTTTAAAACCCAAGTAGCTACCCACAAAGACCAAGGGCACTGATATTCCAAACCATAAGCAGACAAGAGCAAACATTGTCCCAAAAGGCACAGCCCCAGAGGATTGCTCACCCCAAATTAAAGCATTCAGCACAAAAAAAACTGTAAAAAGAATGCCTGGAAACATAAATGCAGTCTTTAGGGTATTCCGCTTCCAATCTGTGCCCTTGAACATTTTGTACAACCGTGATGAGGAGTAGCCGGCAAACAAACCCATAAAAACCCACAATAGAACCATAGCAGTCATGAGACCTCCTCGGTTAGAAGGAGACAAGAATCCGAGCAAAGCAAATATCATTGTCACGAGTGTCATTCCAAATATCTGAACACCAGTGCCAACATAAACACAGAGCAAATTTGAATTGACTGGTGGCCTGAACACATCTCCATGGAGAAGTTTCCATCCTGTCTCTTCCTGGGCCTCATCTTGTGTCTCCAGCTGGTTGTAATTGGCAATATCTCGGTAAAGTGTTCTCATCATGATCATTGCTACCATTCCAGAAAGGAAAAGAACAATCATCAGAGAGTTAATAATGGAGAACCAGTGGATCTGATCATCATTCATTAGAAGATATGTGTCCCATCGAGATGCCCATTTGATTTCACTTTCCTAAAAAGATACCAACAAACATTGCTTACAGTATCATATCAAAGACTGAGGTAAAAAAGGACAAGAATGACCAAGAATTTAATCACAGATACCTTGAAGGAAACATCGTATGTAAATACAATATCCTTGTTGGCATCAACTTCATGTGGAACAGTGCTACCTTGCATCATATTCTTGGTGTCTTTATTGCATGTAGCTACCTGTGGATTCTTCTCATCCCACTCCTTGTATTCATGATTAATGCTGATTACAATCGAAGGAATTGTACGAGTAAGAGAGAGAACACGTATAGTAATTATTTGACATTGACATTCACGCAGCCAAACAGAAAATATCAATTTAATCGGATGATCTAATTGGATCCTGAGGAATCATGCTCAAGAGAACTGTTACAAGCACCGAATGCATAAGAATATGACATTCAACAGCAATGAGGGTGGGAGTGTGCAGGAGCACATTTTAAGATGTCTCTGACAATGTGTTGCCTTGAAACGAAATCAGCATCACTTGGAAGGTAAAGATATTAGACTTATCTTGTTTAGTTATGCTTTCTCTCAAACAACAATACTACTCACAAAATGAGGGTGAGATGCTTCAACATATTGCAAAACTTCACTAGAGAGAGGATAAAGAGCAACACCTGTTCGGTGTAACCTCAAACCCAACAATACGAGCATATTCAGGGTCCTCATCCTTGTGATACATGACTCTGAAACTCAAGTGGTTATTGATGAAATATTTTTCCTCCTTGCTCTGTTGTAAGATTTTGATTCCGTAAGATTTTTAATTTCAAGAATGAGATATTTGTATAACATAAATGCATTATGTGTCATACCCCTTGATAGTTTCCTTTGAACCCCACACGAAAACCATGTTCATATGTTGTTGACTGACTTCCATCCCTCCTTTGTCTACGAACAGCAACAGGAAGATTATCCAAAATCCTGCATGTCCATTAAAAGTCAGGTCAAATAAACCATGAAAATATACTAGTAGCACAGTCCACATTGCCTTGTGAAGTCACTTCGCATAACCAAGGCACTAAATAGCAGGAACATTTAGACAATGATACAACTGGCACAGATATTTCAAGGTATTTACCGAAAAGAAAAAGGAGCTACCATTCATTCACAACTCACATGTGCACACGATATTCGTCATCAATTTTTTCTTTAAAATTTTTTGCAGATTCAGCATCCAACTTTACACGACAAGCTACAGTACAAGACTGCTCCCTTCTCATTTCAAACTGGAAAAAAGAAATATAGAATCCATACTTCAGTTCCACATCACCAAAGAAGCAATAGTAAAGAAAATACAAGGCCTCAATGTCCCTGAAAAATTTAAAAGGATTAGGTAATAAATGCCCACCGTATATACTGAATTCTCAATTCGATCACCTCGAAGAACTTCACCCAAATTTTCTGCATTGTTCAAAATCTTTGGGGGTTTGCAGTACTTTAAGTAGTAGTAGTCATAGGGAAGCTGAGTTTTCGTAGATGATAATTTGTTCACTTTGACTGACAAGCGTTCGCCCTGGTCCCATACAGCCAAAGAAAAATTAATATTATCTAGTAGATATGCATAACTACAAATCAAATGGGGGGAAAAAGAAACAAGTTGTTCTATGTTTGTAAATGACAAAGTTATTTTTCAAGAACATAGCACAATTAAACAGACAGCTGAAGCCATACTAAATACGATTTAGGTCACAACCCCCTACATAGCTGCCTAACAATCTGCCCATTGAACTAAACTCAAGTGTTCTGTTTCATGTGCATGAAATTAAAAAAAAAAAAATGATCCGGCGCAGCATTTGCAATAAATGATATAGAACCACAAAAGGTGAACCCATGCTCAAAAAGCAAACCATATTTCCAAACTCAGGAAATATCTCACGCAATTCCAATTTCTTACAAGCATATTCACAAACAGTTTCTAGAACAATATCCTACAGGTGGAAATCCATTTTATTTCAGGTCACATCTTAACAACCGAATCGTCCCCGATAAACATGGGTTCGAGAAACATAAGAATTGCAGTCTAAACAGAAAATACAAAACGAAAGAAATTCACTTTCCCCCATCCCACAATCAGAATGATGACCGCAAAGAACATGTCTTAGATCACACCTAAAACCCCAGATCCAACCATTTGAAGACGGTTTGGAAATAGCCCAAAACTCAAAAGCTACAACTTAGCAGAATAAACATGAAGTAAAGCATGAATCAACAGGTGGGAGAAGCGATAATGAGAGGATTAGAGCATACGGTTTGGAAATCTCGAGGAGCGACGCCGGGGAGGTAGAAGGAGTGGGCGGAGGAGATGAAAAAGAGAGCTAGGAAGAGGGAGTTACTCGTGAGAACGGAGATCGGAGCCATGATCTTCTGGGTTGCACTGTAAGGACGAACGAGAGGGTCAGTCACGAAACAGTAAAGAAGATGGAAATCTTATGTTACTTATTTTAAAAAAAACCGAACAGTGAAATTACAAAAAGTTATTATTGTACAGCCCCAAAAAAAGTAAAAAAATTTGGCGTGATAAAAAATATTAATATAAAAAATTATATGATATTTTATAACATACTTAGACATTTTGCATTGCTGAAAATTTAATTTAATTAACATTACTTATGAAGTTTGGTACTTTCTATACTGATGTGTTCCATTTCTGTTAAACTTCATCACTTATATTTGTCTTGTTTTTGGCCAGTGTTCTTGCTTTTAACACATAATTTTTAAATATTAATTACAAATTTTAATTTTTGTTATGAAATTATATATAAATGTGAATGTTCATAAAACTCTTTGAATTCCTTTTAGAATTATCTTCTTCTAAATGTCCAATTTCTGTAACCTCCCTCATTAATTGCTTGAGAGGAGTTTTTGGGCCGGTTTGGATAACGGCTGAGAGAATGATTTTTTTTTGTTAGAATGCATTTTGAATAATAACTTTTATCCATAATGCATTTTGAAAAATGAAAATTTATTTGAATAAATGTTGTAAAAGTGACTTTTGTGGAAAGTGACTTAAAAGGAAATGCATCTCGTTAAAAAATACATCTTATTTTATATTGTGATAAAATTAGTGAAAAAATAAAATGATAAAAAGTAATTAGAATGTTCTAAGTTTCAAATTTAAGTGTATCAAGTAGCGACTTAGAATTTTCACATCTAGGTTGCAACTTGGTGTATCTCAAACCGCAACTTGTAATGTTAATGTCACGACTTAGAATGCATTTAAGGAGGAAGAGCTTTTTTCTCCTCCTCATAATCATTGTCAAGCACTTTTTACTTTTTCTCTTCCCAAAATGCATTCCTCCCCCAGTGATGCATTATTGACCTCCCAAATGGTTTGCCAAACACTCTATAACAGTTATTGTATTACTTTATCCTTTATAATATTGTAACCATAACATTATACTTTAAGAGTTGGATGCATATAAATAAATGTAATGTATAAAGTTTCTGAATGCACGTGAATTATATACATTTCCTTACTTCCTCTCTCATTTTCTTCTTCTACTCTCAAACTTTTTCATTTTATAACAATTTTAATATTTTTTAAATTTAATATTCATGTGTTCAATTTTAAATTGTATCAAAACCAATTAATTAGAGATAATGCTAATATTTTGGGAAAAATTATTAGGAAAATTATGGGCTTAATTGGAATGTGCTTCTTTTTAAGGGAAACTCATTGGAATGTGGTTTGGAAAATATTTTTCTTGTAAATTTAGATCCTGGATTATATTAAGCTTGTAATTAACGGGTCATTCGTTATTAGGTTTGCGTTAGTTCTCGGCGCCAGTACCAAACCCACCAGCAGAGTAAATATCATATGTTTGAAAAATAAATTACATTATGTTTCAAATTTTTTTCTTAATTAATTAAAAGCTCTTTTTAAAATTAACTACTTTCTTAAATTTGTAAACCCCTTAATTAATTTAAAAACTCCCTTTTTTTGGAATGAAAAGAGTACCCAAAAATAAATGCCATGGGACAAGTTGAGTTATGAACAAGAGAAGGTCAATTACTTCTTCCGGGACCAACGAGAATTTATATTTAAAGCTGAAAGGAGTATTTTTCCTCCTTCATGATGTGTGTTTGGTTAGCCCGTTGGGAGAACGGACACAGATTCCGAGATAAATATGTGAGAGGAATTTTGTCTCGGTAAGCGCAGGAATGGCTGTTGGGCTAACCAAACAGAGCCATTGCAAATGACAACTCATGTGTGCTCAAATGGGGGGACGGAAAGGGGACAAACATGAGAACAACAACAAATACAAAAACAATATTCATGAATGAATGATGAACAAGCATTGCTAACAAAACCTAAACCAGCAGCATATCATCATCATTTGAGGAGAGTCTTCACTATTGATTTGACATTGAGTTTCTTGAGGTCAGTGTATAGGACTGTCGGCACCCAACAAACATCACTGGAGCTCCTGATATGCAAACCATTGAAAGTGCAGCTCCCACCTGCCCAATGAATCCATTCACCATCAACATCAATTTTCCCAGAGGGGAACAAAAAACAAGATCAATCCTTTCATCATGCTCTTGTAGTTTCAGAACTCATACCTTCTCATTAATGGTCTCAAACTTAGTGAGCAAAATCCCATCTATTAATCTGGGATTGGCAGATGCTGAGAGGTCGGCTAATTTCTGCAGCAAAATAGCCACACTTCAACAACCACAATAAAGGAAACAGAAACACAACAGCATTGCAGTTGAACTACATGAAAGTGTGTAGAACTTATGAACTTTGAAAAGTCGATCAACTGCATCATTCCCCACCAATGCTTCTCCGACGAATAAGACTTGGTCTGGATTGTTCAGGTATATAAGCTTTGACAATGCCCTCATCAGTGGTTCGCTGTCCTGAAAACCAGTAACGACATGCCGGATAAACATAGCAGCTTAGTGATAAAAGCATTCGAAACCGAAAGCCAGATTTGTTCAAACAATCTGGAATGGTAATGATCCTCCTCACAGCGGGAATTAATATAACTGAAGTTGATAGAGATAGATGGAGTCCGAGACCGTGAAAAATAGTAACATACACAGGTGACTTTATAAGATATAATTCTTAAAAATCAACTGAAATATTACCTGCATGAGACCAGCTGTATCAACAAGAACCACATATGAACCATTGCGAGAAGCTTCCTGAATGGCTTCGGCCACAACATCAGGATCCTTCTCGTAGCCCTTCTCAATTATAGGGACCTAAAGAGCGGCCGATGCTTTCTGCAACTTACTGTGACGTAGCAGAACTGTACTAATCATTGAGGGGTGTAACCAATATAAACCTGAAGTCTACATGCATGAGTCCGCAGCTGGGTTTGTCTAAAATAAGGGCAAACAGTTTTTTGGTATAAAAAGATAAAGAGAAACTTAAGAAAGTAAAGATTGTATTAACCCAATATTTTACAGTACATACAATATCCTAAAGCCATTTTCTGGTATATCCAACATTTTTAAATTATTTTCCAGGTGTGTTTAACGTTTTCATATGTTTCTAGAACCTTAAAATTTTTTTTTGTACATCCAACATCAAGACATGTAAAATATTTTAGCATGGTGAATGCATTTGAAAAAATATTTTTAAAGCATTAGATCAACTACAAAAAATTTTAAGATAATGGATGCGCATGAAAAAATAGTTCACAGCATTTAAGGTACCTTAACCCTTCATTTTTAAACTTTTTATTATTAAGTTTGAATTAGATACTTTAAATATAAAATTCCATAACCTCCAAAAATTATTATTTTGAGTTTTCTATTAATTTTCAAGAGTTATATATTGTCAAATTACGTAAATTAAAACTCTTCTTAGCGTTATTGCAACTTTCATTAGTTTACATGAAGACATTAATAGACTCTATAAACTACATTTTTCATATTTCTAATTTCTAAATGAATGCTAATTCTCTTCCACTTTTTCTCATCACCCAGCCTTTCTTATTACATTTATGTCATGCATGTTTTTCATATTTTCATATTCTCCTTGGATAACCCAAACATACTCGATACACATTTCTCGTATATTTATTTTCTCTCAGGTACTCACATCCTTTATATTTATAATATTTAACTAATTCACATAAATAAAAGAAAGTTAAAACTAATTAATTATCTTAAAATTAGTTGGAAAAATATTGCCCTGAGAATAATTATTTTGAGGGAGCAGAATTTTTATAGGTAGATTTCTTTTGGGAGATTACCCAGAAGTCTCAAACAAGGGAATGTGTTACAAAATGGTCCAAAGAGGTTGTTAATGGTAGGTATAATTTACAAATGAAACATCTACCATTAACAACCTCTTTGGACCATTTTGTAACACATTCCCTTACTTAGAACCTTTGGGTAATTCTCCCATTTCTTTTTAATAATGATTAAATTACAATGTTTAGTTTTTTTATATCAATAAGCCTTTTGCATTTGGTTTGTAAATGAAGTGTACAACCAAACAAGACATAGTGATTAACACAATACAAGAAGTGTATTTGGTTATAAATAACCGCTTTTTCTTAGAGGCCAAACAAGAAGAGAAGAGGCTTTCGGACCAAGATTCAAAACTATTAACCAAATGAGATGTTCACAATTTGGCAAGAGAACGGAAGCCAGAAAACAATTTGAGGAATGGAGAAAGTAGTGGTCTTTACTGTCCTTTTTCTTTCTTCTTTGCAGATGAACACTATGTTACAGCCTTGAGTGAATTCCTAAAACTAAATAATTTATAGAATTTCCAGGCATGTCATGGGTTGTTGCATCCCATAATATGGGATCTGTATTTATCCAGCTCAGCCAATACCTCCTCTTCCGGCCGATAAATCAGATCAATCATCCTCCATATCTGCATCAGAACAAGAACTTCATTTAAAATATTTCCAAACATAGGGTCGATTGAAACTCAGCAATCCATAGAGGGTAAGCGAATGAGTGTACTAAATAAGACAAACTCAAGCTGACTAAATTATCTTTTACCCTATCATCGTGCAAAATTAATTATTCACATATAATCCAAACACCCACTTATGAAGCAATTGCAAAACAAAAACAAACAAACAACCAAATCGCTTACCTGAAGGGTACCACCACCTCCAGTACTTTCACAATCATCAGAGACACTGACAATTGTCCATGGGTCAGAAGCGTTCCAGTTGAAGTCAACAGCCTTGTCCCTAAATGAATAACAAAATATTAACAGCGTTGCATTGTATTCATTTGCCAAAGAACATTATAAGCTGAAGAGACCCAGGCATATATCAAAATAATACTCTCCCGGTCCTAATATAAGAGTTAGAAAAAAGGGTTCACTTTAGCCCTAAATATAAGGTTGCAATTCACTACTTTGTCTCTCAAATTTATAACGTTTGCCTCTAAAACATTCCTATTGATTGCACCTGTGAAAGGGGTTTCTATCAAATGCATTTAATTAAAGAAGGTATTTTAGAGACGCCAATGCTCATTTATTATAAATTACTAACTCAACTAAATTCCTTAATATTTGTAAAGCAACAATGCCAAAGGGAAATAAAGTAAATATTGTCTTTCTTAGATGGCCCAAATAACATTTAAAATAGGGTAAAATAGCAACCATAACCATGATTTTAGTTCTCAAGTGCACCTAGCATTCTAATCTTTTTTTAGTGCAATTTTGTCCCTCATTTTTTAAATTTGGTGCAATTCATCCTTGTAACCAATTTTTTAGAAAAATTTAATCTGTTAGTCCCCCTACTTTTAATTTAGTCCATGAACTTTTAGTTGGCCTGTAACTCCCTTATCTTTCCATTTTTTTATATATCATCGTTTTTTATATATCATCATTGTTAGTTCCAACTCAAGCTAAGTCATCTTCAAAAGAGACGGACTTGACGCTGAATGCAACTGAAAAAGCCATTGCTGCCAACGACTTCTGGATTTGAAAACACAGGATAGGCCTTCATTGTCTTGCTTCACACCAATTTAATTTAAAAATCAAATTTCGCCATGATGGATTGCTTCACATTTCACACCTAAGGAAGAAGATGACTTAACTTGTGATCTTTTGGTTCCTCGTGCCCAGTTGTAATAATTTATCCCTTTTTCATTCAGATCTCTCTCATGTCCTCTAATCCAGGGCGATTGTCTGATGAAAAAGATGATGATTTGTTAATTATTTTGTTTGCTTCATGGAGCTGACTTGGAAACTGTTTTATTACCTATTTTTAATCAAATAGGATGACTTATTTTGAGTTGGAAATAACAATGATGATAATAAAAATAAATGAAAAGATAAAGGATTAAGTTATAGGCGAATTAAAAGTTCTTGGACTGAGTCATGACAAGTTATAATTGAGGGACTAAGTTATAAGTGAGTTAAAAGTTGGGGGCTACTAAATTAATTTTCCCTAAAAAATTGCCCCAATGATGAAATTGCACCAATTTAAAACATGAGGGACAAAATTGCACCAAAAAAATATTAAGGTGCTGGGTGCATCTAAGAAATAAGATCAGGGTTATGGGAGCTACCTTACCTTTTAGAATCCATCAACACATAGAGTTCATACCTATGCCCAGCATGTTGAAAGAATAAACCAGGAGGGGCGTCGGGTAATTTTGGACCAGCAGAATCTGACTTTTTACCAACCTAAGCAAATAAAGATCAGTGTTACACCAGAAAAGAAGACTGAAAACATAAATAATGCTTACGATGTAGGAAAACAAAAATGCTTGTGTGTAGATATAAGATATACTCTTTCACATGTGGAGGCTTATACCAGCCACATAATTCAAGGTCACAGTCACTGTCCATAAGCTAACAATTTTGATGCTAAATATCCATTACATCAAAAAGCTTGTGAAGACAAAAAAAAAAAGCAGTTATCTTTGCACCTGAAGGATATTCTTAATTTATTGGCCCAAAACAACACCGTAACATCCAAGCCCATTGGAACTATATTGAATTAATTCAAAATGCAATGTGCATTTCATGATGAACAACAAGGTGGTGAAGGACAAAACGAAGCAACCCTATGAGTTAAAAATTTGAAAGTATTCAAACCTTCTCAAAATCCCATATGTTTACAAGCCCGTCTTCAGCAGCACTTCCAAATACAGATGACTTGTCAGGACACCACTGAAACAGATGAATAATCGTAGAGTAACAATTACAAACAGAATTCCCAAAACTGGCACGCATTTGAATAGACCAAAAAGAAAAGGAATATAAAAAAATGGCATGCATTTGAAAGCAGAATGTTAACTGAAATAAGGCACAGTATCAACAATCACCTGTACACAGAGGACAGCTGCATCATGACCCTCAAATTTATAAACAGGAGAGCCAGCTCCACCTTTGGTAAATTTCCGACGATCAAACATATGAACTGTAGTATCAGCAGAACTAATGCCAAATAACCAAAAATTAGACAGAGGATCGAATAGCCCTATGAAGTGCTTTGGCATTTGAACAGGAGAAGTAATCCAACTACGAAATGAATCCATGAAGAACTAAAAAAGATTGACAAAAAATAACATATAAGATCACAATTGTGACTATGGAACAGTAAGATAAAGGCATTCGATAGGAGGCAGGAATACCCAGTCAGAATAAAATTAATATCATGAGGACTCCAGTCAACACAATGAAGATCTCCATTATGCGCCTTCTCTACCTGCTCAAAAGATGACCATAAAATAGGGGGAAAGACCAGGAAAAAATGGAGTAATAATATATTCAGATTTCAATTATTATTTTTCTTAAAAAGAGTTGAAAGCACAAATTACTAAACAAGCAAGACAACAAAACTTGAGTTGACTGTGAATTTAAAACAACAGAGACAACAAGAAGTGACATGGTAAGCAAGGCCGTCTAATGATATTTTGCTCTTTTTCTTGCAAGGTATATTAAGGTAGATATATTTCTTGCATCTGTACCGCAAAGGAACTTATATTAAAAAAAAAAAAGTATCAGTAGTTTGAATATGAAGACGAAACTGCAATTTCAGTTTAATCAGTAATTACCACAAAAATTTCTAAAGCCACCAAATTATAGATGCAGCCCCCTGAAAATAAATAAAATAAATGCAGTAAAGCAGCTAATTGATATAAAGATTAAACCAGTAGTTTCCACCACCTTGACTAATATTAGGTTGTTGGCATGTTGTTCTTCTAAACTTCTACTCATTAATCACGAAAAACAGAGATAATGTTTAGAAGAATGGATGAAAATGTACTTTGAATGCTGGAGTAGGTCCTGATCGTGCATCCCAAAGTATGAGGCAAGAATCATCACCAACACTACAGAACTCGTGCACACTTCAATTCATATAGAAAATTGTGGAAGAAATCAGAAAGCAACAAATGAAAACATGATGAATTAATCAACAACAATGAAAAACTGAAGACAATGACAATGAACTCAGCAAGTCTGATCCATTTTCAAATTACAGTCTATTTTCTGATCTATTTGGAAATAAATCACTATTTTAACTAAATGGGGATGTCAAACAACACAATAAATTCTAATATCACAAGTCAATTGTATTAAAACTCCATTTAGTAACCAAAATTACTTGCAGAAAGTGAGATTAAGTGCAAATGATTACGTGGATAACAATTTTATAGCTACATATGATTGACACATACAACTGAGTAAAGAAAGAGGAATTACCTTGATGGGCAAAATTGTACATCCTCTACAGTGTCCTTGTGTCCCTTGTATATGCCCCGTGGTCCAATAGAAGGGCCTTCTGTAGTTTTCTCGCCATTCCCTCCAGCCTTAGTGCCTTGTTTAGCATTAGATGCTGCTTCAGCTGCTAAACTTGTAACATGATCATGAATACTCCATAAGACCACACACTTGTCCTTGCCTGTCACCCAAAGTTCTCACAAAGTAAACAAAATGCAATGTATAGTACACAAGATAAATTGTCCAGATAGAGAAGTTATATTCATCAGACATCAGCCATATAGACATAATATTTTGCATCTAAAGGAGATTTATAAGACCATTAACCCCTTTTTCTTTTTTAGTTAAAAAAATCTTTGTAAAAAGGCCTCTGACCCTTATTTGAAGCATTAATAATGCATGCCAGTATAGCACTAAATAAGTTAGAGTTGAAGAACTTCTCAAAGGGAAAATCTGGCATCTAGTTTTATTGCAAAATCAGAGAAGTGAAGTGCCCATGAGTATTTAAAGTGTAGTGCTGATTTGAGAAATGTAGAAGAATCTAAATATATAAAACATGATATGGTGCGTAGAGACAGTAGATCTTGAAGGTGAGCTACACAGCTGCATAAACCCCTCAGAGGGGTTGGTTTGTAAGGGTGCTTCAAAATTTGGCAAGGTTTGGTTCACAAAGGTAATTCATAAGAATTCAACCACATCACGTGCATCTGGTTGATAAGGGTGCTTCAAAATATGGCCAGGTTTTATTCACGAGGGTGATTCAATATGAACTCAACCACACATTGTGTGCATTAAGGGAAAAGCTGGGGGCGCTAGACGGCACCACCATTGGCTGTTGTCTCTCTTATAATCCTTGATAGTTGATATAGGAGACAGATGCTGCATAAATACATAAACCATGGTTGCAAGGCCAATGTCAATGGCAATGAAGGGTACCATGATGATGATCTGCAACCTTTAAGTCATTTTCTACCACAGAACCCAATAAGTTAGGGTTTTTTTTAAGTTATCCATGTAAGGATGAAAAAGTAAAGTTTAAATATCATTACCATGAGAAAGCAATTAAAAGGACTCCTACCTCCAGAAAGAACAAAGGGTTCAGTTGGACACATAGCCAGAGCAAATTCAGCATCATCCTTATGCCCGGTCAATGTCTGCAAAAAGGTGCAACCAGGATTTCAGTTGTCCAACACATGAATTGAAATATATAAAATTGTCATCAAAAGGAAAAAAAGAAATATACAAAATCAACTTGATGAATTAAACATTCCATGCATTTGGTAAGTTGCAATATATACCATTCTGGAAACAAGAACCATTATGTAGTTCCAAACTTTTTAGAGTTTTATAGCAATGAAAGCAATCATTAAAATAAATTTATTTGTTTCTTGCCATTAAATTTGTACATTTCAAACAGGAACTAACCAGATCTGGGCGTGAAGCAGCAACTCCCAAGATGGCATGGCGATTAGCTTGAGCTTCAACATTCCATATCAGTACCTGTTCCAAAAATGGAAGAGCTGAATTCCTCCATCAAACTTATAATAGCTCAAAAACAACAAAATAAAGGATAAAATGTAAGATTTTTTTAATGTAAAGATATTGTAATTAATTTGATTCGTATAGAATCAGAGATATTATTCTTAGGAGATATTAGTCATTCTTGTGTATATATACATTCATCTAGTCATGAATAAAGTGTGCAATTCATTCTATAGCTTCACATTTTAAAAAAAGGATATACCCAGTTCTTGATTATAATAATTTGACAGGGAAAATGGAAGCACATAAGTGTATGCTTACCTCAGGACTATCCGTGTGGGTGGCCACAATCTTACTGTCTTGAGGGAGTTCCCTAATTCTGTTCACCTAAAAGAATATAATTGGCAAAAGGCATTAAAAAAAGCATAAAAAATCTCATATGATTTGTGTGCCATTGAAGCAGGGATCAACAATAAGAAGCGGTCTGACATTGAATAGGAAGGGCTTCTAAAAATAATGCATACCTCGCCAGGGTGTATAATGGTCTTGTACTTTTTCACAAAGGGAGAACGCGATTCTTCATTAAACTGTAAGATCACGAAAACACAAAGTAAACTGCAACAGCTTAGATACTAACTCCATGACCGTTGTTAGAGATGTTAGTGACACCGTTTCCAGGCCTAGTCATAACAACCTAGGCTTTTAGCAATCGCATGGTCCCAGACAATCACAAATTCAAACAGTAAATAAAATGCATGGAGAGGGGAAAATGAACTGACATTACCTCTGATATATGCTCCGCTGCTGCAACCCTAGGTTTTACAACCTCACAATTTGCTATAACAAGAGTATTCGGTACACTTCCATCAGTCTGAAAGTAAGGAAAAATTTAAGGAAACCAACACAAGGTTATATCAGAATAAAATGAAACATCTCACAATATTTCAAATGAAACAGCCGCTCTTTCCAACCAGGCTAAAACTTAAAATAAAATGCAGCAAGAGAATATTATCTCGCCTGTTCAGAAAGATAGAGACGTTGGCGGTTCTTGTATGTAGCTTGCTCCAGTTGAGGACCCCATCTGCCATATGAATGCCATTATTTCCAAACACACAAGAAAACCGGCATTATTTAAAAATGAAACGAATGATGGCGAATGAGAAGAAGTGGGGAAAGGGGCAAGCACCGGCATGAGAGAGAAGGCCAGACGAGGTTGTGGTTGGCGAGCCAGTCATAGAGGACAGGGACCAGAGACTTCCATTGAGTGTATCTTTCATCCACCGACGGAGGAGCAGAGCCCTTGCCGGATTCCTTCATTTCCCGTCGGGGACTTGGCAAGTGTGTGAGTGTGACGACTGGGTTCTGAGAAGTTCAGAGCATTCCCCCCCCCCCCGTTTCTGTTTCCCGCGCACTGGGAGTACGGCTGGGGCAATGGGAAGTTGGGCTTGTCCCTATCCCGTGGCCGCTTGATGTAGCGGTACTCCCATTTTGTGACATTTTTTTTTTGCCAGAACCATTTTCTGTCCCACTGAAAAAGCCTTTCTGTCAAGTTGCTTATTAAACAATTGTTTATAATTTCTCCAAAATATTTTGTGTATAAATAATGTGATTTGTTATAAATTTAATAATTTATATTAATTAACTAAACTATTTGTTGTCAATAGGTCCCCTAAATTCGTAAAATACCTTTGAATCTGTAAACTCATTTCTCTAAACGGAATTCCCAAACCCTGTAAATTGTTAGCTAATATTTTTTAAATAAAAAATATCTTTTTTAAAAGAAGGACATTTAAGAGGTTTTCTTATTGGATATTTAGAGCTGATGGCTATAGTGAGATATGGACTAATCAATTACATTTTAACGGTTTAAAGTTAGAGTTTTCAAATAAAAAATATTTTTTGAAAAACAGACAGATAATATTTTTTTTTATTATCGAGTTTGTCCATGTGAAAATAATTTTTCAAAAGCTACCGAAATCAATCTAAATTGAATCTAGAAATTTAGGAACTTGTCCCGATCAAGATCCTATCCGTCCTCCTTTCTTATACACTAGAGGTTTGTCAACTAAGTGTTAATGGCTTTTTTACCGATTGTAATAGATAACAATAATAATGGCTAAGTTTGTTTTGCCCGTTGGCACAACAGATGCGTTTACCGAGACATTTTTCCTCTCACATAAATTGCCTCGGCATCTGTGTCCGTTTCCCCAACGGGCTATCCAAACGGAGCCAATAATAACAACACCAATAATATTTGTTTATTTTCGAGTTTGTACATGTTAAAATAATTTTTTAAAAAGTACAAAAACTAATCTAAATTGGATATGGAAATGTAGGAACTTGTTCCGATCATTAAGAATGTAAATGGATTTTTTACCTAATGTAATGGATAACAACTACAAAAACGACAATGGCTGAATTAAGCAGCACTGGGAAACATAGGATTTGTTTGGCGAAGCCGTTTTCCTCCCCAAAAATCATTCCCGCGTTTACCGAGATAAAATTCATCTAACATATTTACCTTGGAATCTGTGTCCATTTTTCTAATGGATTATTCAAACAAACCAATAGTATTGTTGGTTTTAAATTTATATACACTCACTGGTAATTGATTAATCCAATTGTTTGATGAAAAAGAACAGACGAAGGAAACAAACAGTGCATTAGAGAGGCTATGAAAAAATTGGTTTAATCGAAACCCAGGCGTGGATTAGAGAGCAATAAAAAAATTATTTCCGGCTGTCCTAATTGGTGAGTTGGTTTCCGAGAGTCCCGTCAAAGTTAGAAAATGCGTCTGCTACTTACATATCACCGATTAGCGTAATCCTCGTGACAATGGGATCTAGAGCTTGTTTCAACGTCAGATTAAAAATAGTTTTTACAGATTTAAAGATAAAATTAAATTTTAAAGAATAGATTTTGAAAAATAACTTTTACAGATTCTGAGGTAAAACCTATGTTTTGAAAAGTGATTTATGTTTGGGAAGTTATTAGTTTTTATGGATTCCGATGCAAAAAAGTGGGTAGGAAAAAGGAAAGTAGGAAAGAGAAAAACAGAAAAAGTAGGAAAGAAGAACCCTAGATTTCAAACTGAGGTTTTGTAACCAAAATAGCTTTCAGAAAAAAAAATTCTTGGACAAAACCTCAGTTTTGAGGTAAAATATAGGTATTGAAACCAAACTTAAGTTCTAGAATTGATTATCAAACAAGCCATTAAACCTATAACCTTACCAATCATGAGTTGACCCTAACCAGCCGTTAAGCAATTATTTATACGGTGTGTTTGGAAATTCCGTTGGGAAAAACGAGTTTACAAATTTTGAGGTATTTTGCGGATTTCAAGACGGTTTTACGTATTTCAAATTGTTTTTACAGATTTCAATATAGTTTTTACAGATTTCAAGATGGTTTTACCTCAGTTTACATGTACCGTTTGGAAAACGGTGTTCCTAACAAGCACATAGCTAATGGAATCAAAGTTTCATTGAGCAAGAAATTCAAATACATGTGGCTGAAAGAAAAAAGGAAATTTGTAGTAAAACTACTCGACACCCTCTATCTCGTACTACATCCTTCAATTCTAAATATAAAATTTAATTCGTAGTGTAAAGTTTCACTACGCATCCGTTTCTATAGCTTAGTAATACAGTGAGTCAAGAACAAAGATGGGAAGAGTTTGCATTAAAGGTTACTGCAGAGTTCCATAAATAAATAAAAGATAGGGACTATGAGAATATTTGAATTTATTACCATTTAAATTTGAGGGAATTACTGAGAGAACTCAATGAATAAATTCAATTATAAAATTTTCATTTTCTGTGTGTTAACAATCTTCTTTAACACAAACACATATTTGAAAAGATTTTTTCTTAATGGTACATGTAAATCTAGATAAAAAACATTTTGAAATCTGTAAAAATATATTGGAATCCGTAAAAAACATGTCGAAATACTTAAATTCATATTGAAATCTATAAACTATTTTCTTTCAAACGGATTCCGACACGCACATTTCTCAATATCTGTGGGAAACCCATAACTGTATAATTGATTGGCACTTGCACTATGTTTCCAATCCCATTTCAGCCAAAACCTACAGCTCACACGAGAAGAACATAATCCTAATATAAAGGGTCGGGTCCGATTAAAAAATGCATTTCAAAATTTAAAATGCATTCTGGATCACTGAGCATTATTTGGCAACACATTTTGGTAAAATAACTTTTACGTCTAAAATGCATTTAAGAGTCCAAAAGTTAGAAGGAGAAAAAAGCTCATTCTGGTCAAAATACATTTTAGATCACGACATTAACATTAAAAGTTGTTCCTTGAATATTCTAAATCTTGACCTAAATGTGAAAATTTCAAATTGCCATGAGACATTATAACTACTTTTTGTTTTCCCTTGCTTTTATCCCAATATAAAATAAAAAATATATACGCACATATATGTATTATTTAATAAGATTTATTTTCTTAAGTCACTTTCTACCAAAATTTACTTTTACAATATTTCCCTAAACAATTTTTTATTTTTTAAAATACAAAATAAACAGAATTTATTTTCTAAAATCCATTATGAGCAAATGTCATTGGGCTTGTTTGGATAGCCCGTTGGGAGAGCGGATACAGATTCCGAGGTAAATATATGAGAGAAATTTTATCTTAATAAATGTCGAAATGGATTTTGGTTACCTAAACGGAACACCCATTCTCTCCAAAATTTTTCAAAACGCCCTCAATCTATTAATTAAAGAATACAGTAATAACTTTTCTTTCTGGAAAGGAATGTCTGTCGTTAGATTTAAAAAGCAAACGTGCGATCTACGGACGGAAGCGACAGCCGAAAGCCAGTAGGTGGGGGCCACCACATTCAGTTACCTCCAATTCTCATCAACGCCCCATTGACTCTTGCTTGCTTCCAATACGAGTTAAATAAAAATAAAAAAAAAACAGAGAGAGCGCTGGTCGGCCGATGGGACCCACTGCTCAGAGCAGGTGTGGAGTGGGGTCCACTGCCACCTGGCCTTCCATATCTGTGATCTGCTCTCTTGGAATTTTCCGTCCCTCTCCTTTTACGCAATTACTCTTTTTTTGGGGCAAACGTTGCGAATTTTCTCTAAACAGTAATTCCATATTTTTTTGATAAAATATAGTTACGACTCGTGAGATCTTAAATTGTCCCGCAAAATTACAACAAAATACTTACATATCTCTCTCAGCAATGCCACGTCATTATGTATGCCATGTCGAAAAAATATTATAACAACATTTATTATGGATCACACAAATATTTATTATAATGGGTTACATATAAAGGAATAATTAAGAAGGGTTCATAAGAAATGATATTAAAAAAGAATAATTTAAATATTTTTACTATAAAGAATATGAATAACGTGGCAATCACAAAATGAAGTATATCTCCAAAATTACTTATTTAAATTTCGCTCTTTTATACAACAAATACCGCAAGAAGAATCATGCCCTTCTACATAATTCAAACTCAAATAAAATTAATACAAAGAGTAATCATGATGTCTAATACATGAGGCGCTTTACCGGGTTCCTCAAACATTTAATCAAGAGTTTGATTCCTGGAGGTGTGCATGGGGAGAGTTTTATGGCCAACGCTAAAGCCCTTCAGAGCATCTATGATGTGAGGAGATTAGTCGCTACTACCTGCAATGAAAACCATATTTTTAGGATGAGTAAGCAGATGAAATCCCAAGTCTCTTTAATTAACTTAATTTGTTATCTAATTCATTCATCCTAGCCAATAGTGGCATGTTTGGCAATGATTATGGAGATTCTAAACGTATATTCAACATTATTTTTCTGTAAAACGAGATAATTCCCTTTATATATTTATTCCGATTTGCGTAAAAATTCTTTTCTACGGCATTCCTAAATGGGCATAGTTTTTTTTTTTTTGTATCTGGCTCTTGATGAGGTTTATTGCATGTGTGTTTTGGCAAGATATGAGATCAATATTTTTTGACCTTAAGAAAATATATGAATTTATTCATAAAATCGAGAAATTAAGTAATAGTTTTGGAAAAATTATTTTTTAGAAAAATTTTAAATGCAACATGGATCAAACGAGATATGAATTATTCAGTGCCATTAAGTAAGTATATGATTAATTTGTTTTTTGCCAGCAAGAAAATATATGAATTCAAGTTAAGTCTATGTCCTATATGTAATAATTCTTTATTAATATGAATTTATAATTTAACAACCTATATATAATAATTCTTTATTACTATGAATGTATAATTTAACAAAAAATTGATTTATGATGGATGGGATATTTTTGTCTCGTTCACTAATATGTAAATATTGACAGATGATTGAAAAGGTCGCATTTTTAATTTTAATGCAATGCATTGAACATCAATATATCCGATCAACGCAGCATTGAAAAAGGTGGCATTTTTAAGTAAAATAGCGAAAACAAAAAGAAAGAAAGAAAGAAAAGACCAATGAAAATTCTCAACAAATTGTTCCGGTGAATCTCAGACTGATTGAGAATTACGAAAAAGGTGAATTCTTGAACGCCCAAAAAATTTTACAGTCCAGATTTCGAGTTTTCAATCAAAGGCGCAAACAGTCAGTCTTACTTTTCCAAAAAGCCATGGCCAAATACTGATGACCCTTCTGAGATCGCGATATCGTCTCTTTCATACGTTGTAAAAAAAAAAACAGATACCGTCTCTCTCATACGATCTTTTCTCCGCATCAATTCGATTTCATTGGTACATTTCCCATCAGCAGTCATTTGCAGCTGAGCCCATTTCAATCTCTATGGGTAGGCGTCTTCTACTCTCAATTCCCTTATCGATCTGTTTACATGTCTGATTCATGCTTATTTATGCACTGATTTAAGCTTTATACAGCTATTGGTTTCTATAAATTTTGGGTGGCTTGTGATTCTGATTTCCATCCAGTATTATTTTTTCTCTAAAATAGACGATGAATGTTAACTATAACTGAAACTTGTATTTATTCTTGTGTGCGTTATGGGTTGTTCTCTAAAACTGTTGTTTCAAACTAATTATTTTCAGTTTAAAGTGGAAAACTTTATGAGGCTTATGGATTTTGGTTTGATGTGAACAATTTTGACAATTTGATCCATAACTTATGTTTTGAAAGGCTAAGGGTACAAGGAGAATGCGAATTGCTTGTTTGTTCCCCGGTCTTTCAGTACTTGTGAAATTATGGGAACCGATTGATGAATGAAGTAATCTAGTTTCAGGATTCAGTAACCGACAAACTAGTTATGAAAAAATGTTTATCTCTTGTACAGGGGAAGTAATTTCGTCACTTCTTAGCTAATTTTGAATTGGTAACTTATTGTTTATTCAATAATTTGTGGTTGAATTGTGTTTTTTATTTTGAAATCTATCACAAGAGCCTTTTTATTTATTTATTTTGGGGTGGGTTAACAGTGATAGAGGTACATTATCTCTCTTGTTTCTGCTTTTCCTGTCAACTTATGCTGAATATCTGCTTTTGCAGAGACAAGCGAGAATTGTTGTTCAATTCAGCTTATCGATGGAGAGGGTGCATTCAATGTTGCTGGGGTTGAACAATTTATGAAGGAGGTGAAATTGGGTGAATTTGGACTTTCATATGCTGTAGTTTCTATAATGGGGCCACAAAGTAGTGGTATGCTTTCATGCCTCTGAAATTCCTTTGCTTCTTCTGTTCACTAGCTTAGTCCTTATCGTGCTTGCTTTATCTACTATGTGCTCCGAAGGATCTGTAAATTATGATTGTAAATTTCTTTAATTTTACAATTCACACTGAATGCTGGAGTTTATGGGATTTAAGAAGTACATGAAGGTTAAAGTTGAATCTCATGTCTTCATTGAGAGTTAATGAGCTATTCGTAACAGCTTAATCCAGTTGACATTTGATTTAGACTTATCACCTCATTAACATTTCGTATCAAGGTTTCTTCTTTTCCTCAGTGCGTCTTTCGATTATAATCTACTTCTTCTTCTTTTGTTGTTCTTTATCAAGACGCACTGTATCTAATCTAAACTGCTGTTTTCTTTGATCTGGGCAGGTAAGAGCACTCTATTAAATCATTTGTTCAGAACGAACTTCAGGGAGATGGATGCTTTCAAGGGAAGGCATGTTCTTGCAACTCCCACTCATCATATTAACCTTTTTACTATCTAGGTATTAAGCCTATGACTCATGCTTGTTCTCAGGTCTCAAACCACTAAAGGGATTTGGATGGCTCGATGTGCTGGCTTGGAGCCTTGTACTATAGTGGTGGATTTGGAGGGCACAGATGGAAGAGAACGTGGAGAGGTGCTTATCCTTTCATTATACCTCAACTTCAATAACCATGACTGTGATATGGAGTTTATTGACAATTTCCAGTCACATTTCAATTTTATATACTGAAAATGTACATAAGGCAATGTTTCTATAAATTCTGTTCCTTAGCAAAAAATAAAAGAAAATTGAGAAATGGATTGTCTCTGCCCTTTCATTTTTTATCTTCATATGTTTTTCTGTTGTCTCTCTCAGGATGATACTGCTTTCGAAAAGCAGAGTGCTCTATTTGCTCTTGCCGTTTCAGATATAGTGCTGATAAACATGTGAGTCTTCCCCCCCTCTATTTGTATATCTTTGACGGGGACTGATCTAATGAACTTTGTGTGACTCCGGAATCTGCAGATACTTGAATATCTGTTCCCATGTTTGTGTAACTTAACTATTTTTCCTGCAATTTTTGTACAGGTGGTGTCATGACATTGGACGTGAGCAAGCTGCAAATAAGCCTCTTTTGAAGACTGTCTTTCAGGTATCTATTGTCAGCCTTGTGACTGACTGCATGCCTTTCTTGTATTTCAAAAGTTGTTACAAGATCCACTATTATTTTCTTTCAGGTCATGATGAGATTGTTTAGCCCGCGCAAAACGACATTGTTGTTTGTCATTCGTGATAAAACAAGGGTGTGTAGGCAAATTTGTTTTACTATTATCTTAGGATAGCCTTTTCTAAATATTGAACCATCTGTATAGGCATCTTTAATATACATTTAACTAATGTGTTTAACTTTCCAATTTCTAGACACCCCTTGAAAATTTAGAGCCTGTTTTACGAGAGGATATTCAGAAGGTAAGGCAGTGCTTTTATTGTCGTGCAATATTGTTAATTGATATTAATTTTGCTTGTTATTATTCACTTTTTTCCCTTTCCAGATATGGGACTCTGTTCCTAAGCCACAGGCTCACAAGGAAACCCCGCTAAGTGAATTTTTCAATGTAATCCTTTATCCCTTTTATGTTAGGAAATTGACAGATGTTAGGAATTTTTTTGGTGGATTTTATGGTACTTATTTGTTATTTATATGTGGTGACAAATGCCAGGTTGAAGTTGTTGCTCTTTCTAGTTATGAAGAAAAGGAAGAACAATTTAAGGAGCAGGTATTCATTTTGTATCTGATGTCTTCATTTTTACTTGCTGATGGTATTAAATGACCCTTTATCAGGACCTGTGTCTTTGCCTTTGCATGTTATTGAGCATCTTTGTCTTCATGTCTATGTAGACAATTTATTCTATTAATTTTCTTTTCATAAGATGCCCTCTGATTTGCTTATATCTTTTGTTTTTGTTTGTTCTAAATGCAGGTTGCCAGCTTGAGGCAACAATTCCAGCATTCTATTGCTCCTGGTGGACTCGCCGGGGATAGACGTGGAGTAGTTCCTGCTTCTGGATTTTCTTTCAGTGCACAGCAAATTTGGAAAGTCATTAAGGAGAACAAGGACCTTGACTTACCTGCCCACAAGGTTTTGTTTAAATACAATGCTGCTTTTCTTTTTCATGTATATTGATTGATTTAATTTGGTCATTTATCCATGATTCACTCTGTAGGTTATGGTTGCTACTGTACGCTGTGAAGAAATTGCCAATGAGAAATATACTGCTTTTACTGCAAATGAGGTATCGGTATTTCTTCTCATTCAATCCATTAAATATGGGCATTCGGGCAGTCTAAATTACTGACACTATGGAAATTGTTCTGTAATCATTCCTTAGGAATGGTGTCAGTTGGAGGAGGCTGTGCAATCTGGTCCAATTCATGGATTTGGGAAAACGCTTAATTCAATCCTTGATAATTGTCTTTCAGAGTGAGTATAGTTCATTTTATGTGACATCTTTATTTTGATTGGCTCAGTTACTGAACAATGAACACCATGTTTATGCTACATAATCTTTCTACTAATCCTCTTTAACTTTTGACAATATTTGATCTTGAACTTGGACTAGATGATCATTTTCCTTTATTTTATAATTTTATTTTTTCATGCTAGCGTACTTTAAGAAGTCAAAGTCTTAAATGTAATTTGATATTATTTTGTATGTTCATGTTTAATGTTGTAGAAACGTCTTGATGTGGGTTTCATGCATATTCAATTATTGCTTTTCCTTTTAATGCAGTTATGATATAGAAGCCACTTATTTTGATGAAAGTGTCAGATCTGCAAAACAAAAGCAGCTTCAAGAAAAACTATTGCAAGTAATTTTTCTCAACTTGATTCTTGTACTATCTTGGTTTTACCATTTTTTTATTTTTCCTTTTCATCATAACTAGATGTCTCTTTCTCATGCAATGCACAGGATAGATGGTAACTCGAAGTTTTTGGAAAATTGTACTTATTTTTTCTAATATTTATTTTTTTTTTTGCAATGTAGGGAAAATATTGAATAAATGAAAAAAAAGTTAAACTAAGCCCAATGAAATGTTTAAAGAGAGATTAACATATAAAAAAGTAGCATGGAGCCTATCGCACTATTCATGACTTATAAATAGTGCGGCTCTATAGTTTTTATTTTTTTAAAATGAAATATAGGTTTTATATTCTTCAATGATATTGATAAATTAATGATACTGGTTAAGTGACAGGAAAAAAAGTAACAATTGAGACTTACAGTATAATTATAAGATCGTGAATCTTTAGTTGTGTGGTGAGTGTGTTTGCTTTAATGCTTTCCCCTTTTAATGCTATTGAATTGTGATTATTTATGTGATCTATAATGTTTTTATGTTTCTCTTATAGCTTGTCCAACCAGCCTTCCAATCTGCACTTGGACATGTCAGATCTGGAACTTTTGATAAATTTAAAGAAGCATTTGACAAGGCTTTGAATGGAGGGGAAGAGTTTTCTGCTGCTGCTAAAAACTGTGTTGAGTCTTGTATGGCTCAGTTTGATGAAGCATGTGCAGGTATTTTGAAATCTGTTTATTTTGTGTTTGACAACATATAATTAAACTTGAATGCCCAAAGATATAATCACTTTTTCGAAGTGGAAAAATAACCTGGAAGAGATCTATAAATGAAGAGGATTGGGAAAAAAACCTGCTAGCTTCTTGGTTCGTTCCACTAAAACTAGGATAGAAATTCTGAACTGGACACTATTATAATGGTTATTGTAAGCAAGTTTCTTGCTAGCTCAAGTGAGTTACAGTGTGAGTGATAGGATTCTAAACATATTAGTGGCGTAGGATTAGGAAATCAGTTGTTGACTAATTATTCATTATTTATTTTCAGTATTTATTTTAATTATGCAAGAGTCAATTATGTATCAGTTATTAGGGTAGTCATGTGTCTGTCCACTAGTCACCCACATCCCTCAAATTAGGAGAGTCAGCTAGTGGTTAGTTACCACCTCTATGCCTATAAATACTCCTACCTTAGGTAAGCACATATATCAATGAATGAATGAATTGATATTATCTCTGAGTATGGGAGATTCTCCTTTCCTCTTGGCTTCTTTTATCTTTCAATTGTGAGATGCTTGCATTTGAGAGAAATTAGGAGAGATCGGTAAGTTCTTAGATCCTAGGACTTACTATTTGGTATCAGAGCCACTACTGGGCTCGGCTACTTGTGCGGATTAAGCGAGATGCTTGCTTGTGCTCACAGATAGTCTTTATTAAAAAAAAAGGAGTTTGCGTTGTGTTCTGTGCTCACAGATAGACTATTTCTTCCCTGTGCTGTGCTTTGTGTCCCGTTCGTGTCCAGTTCTCCTACTGTCCCGTTTGCGCCGTCTCGTTGATGTCCAGTTCCCTTGTTTCTGTTGCACCCGGTCTGTTCGTGGTGACCGTCGCTGTGCAGCCCAATATTCCATCATCACTGTTCAGCCCAATATTTCGTTATCACTGTTCAGCCCATCGCTGTGCTGAGCCTATCGCCATCCAACGCCCGTCGCTGTGCAGAGCCCTTTGATAGGATCCTAGGAATAGGGAGGCGGTTAATTACTATTGAACCAATGGAATCATACTCTCACTGTTGTGTATTACTGAGAATAAAGGAGTACAATTTATAGGAGTTGGGGGGGTTCAATAAGAGAGAATAGTCAGCTCATACAATCAATCAGCATTAATGACAATCAATCTCTCCTAATCCTAGGCATGATTCTACTAAGTAAATTAGGGAAATAGTCAAATTTGAATCTTAAATTCTAACAATTACGTAATGGGTCAGTTTGTTTAGGAGTCAATTGCTTTGAGGAGTTTATGGAGTCTGTTAGTTGTGGAGTCTGTGAGAGAGAGAATTAAGGAGGATCGTGGGTCATGATTCATTCCTCTAGGTGCCCACGTCCCAAGAGTCAGTTAGTAGATAGTCTCTCTTTCTGTCTATAAATATCCCAACCATGTATGAGCTATTCACAAAGAAATATAAATTCAATTACTCATTGCTGGAGATTCTCCCTAAGGCTTCTATAATCACTCATCGGTGAGATACTTACTGTGAGGGAGAGTAGGAGAGATTGGTGAGTTCTAGATTCTTGAACTTATCACCCTCTCATCCTAGTTCGTCACTCGTCACTCGTCACTCGCCCAAATTGTTCAGAGTCGCATTTGTGCTCCTAGATTCATTCGCATCGCGTGCCCAGTCCTAGCTCCGTCTCGGTCCGTCATAAGCTCAGTCACCGTCGCGAGCTTAGTTGAGAGCTAAATCCTGTCGGAGTCTTTGGTTTCGCGCTCGCCAAGGTCTCGGTGCCCCGTGCTCGTCCCCAGTTCATTACCTTTTGCTCCATTGCCGACCATATCGTGTTCTCTGCCCCAGTCCTGTTCGTGTTTATTTTTACGTCGACCACGCCGAGAATAGTTAACAGTGCCTCCAGTCTTGCCCTTGAATTTGAGAAGAAACAGGATCTCCTTGGGCGTAAGCCCACTTCTGATGCTAACCGGTTCTGCTCCATTTGGGAAGTCATCACGAGCCCAGGAAGAGGCGGACCAATATGCTCCCACAGAGGACTCAATGCGTAGATGAACAGCGACAACACAGGCGCCTACATCCCTATCCCTCTCGCCATGGCCACCTGCGTCGTTTCACTGATGGAAATCAACGTTGGAGGCTCCCATATTCCAGCCCTCCCAAAACTTGTAAAGGAATAACAAGCCCAACGTTCACCTTGAGGACAAGGTGGATTTCAAGGGAGGGAGTAATGATAGGATTCTAAACATATTAGTGGCATAGGATTAGGAAATCAGTTGTTGACTAATTATTCATTATTTATTTTCAGTATTTATTTTAATTATGCAAGAGTCAATTATGTATCAGTTACTAGGGTAGTCATGTGTCTGTCCACTAGTCACCCACATCCCTCAAATTAGGAGAGTCAGTTAGTGGTTAGTTACCACCTCTATGCCTATAAATACTCCTACCTCATGTAAGCACATATAGCAATGAATGAATAAATTAATATTATCTCTGAGTATGGGAGATTCTCCTTTCCTCTTGGCTTCTTTTATCTTTTAATTGTGAGATGCTTGCATTGAGAGAAATTAGGAGATATCGGTAAGTTCCTAGATTCTGAGACTTACCAGTCAGGCTGCTAATATTATCTTTGCAGATGTTGTTGTTGAAAAAGCAAACTGGAATGCATCTAAAGTGAGGGAGAAACTGCGTCGTGACATTGATGCACATGTTGCTTCTGTACGTGCGGCTAAGCTGTCTGAATTGACATCATCGTATCAGGTACAGTCTTGGAATGCAAATTGATTAAGCTCACTAGTGATTCAAAACATTAAATGTTAAAAATGTTAGAATTCTATGTCTGAAATTGCTAATATTATAATAAAATTTTTCATGGGCCTTCTCTTGACAACTTGAGCTTTTGAGAAGTAGTTCTTGATAGAAATTTATCATGATTGTTTTAGGTAGAGGGGGAAAATGGGGAGATTCTGAATTGGGTTTAGTTTTCTCTCTTGTTTTTTTAGGTCCAGTTAGACTAATTACACTATCTATTGAAGAAATACTAAAAGAAATTAGTGAACATTAAATGATATGATTATTTATTTCATGGAAGAGAACTCAAATGTATCATCAAATTAAACTTGATGATTATACTGTAAAAAATTAAGGTTTATTGCATTTAAACAAAAAAAAAAAAAACTCATGGTTGACGGTTGGTTTAATTTGTGGACTTCAGTACCCAGTTGGTTCGATTTCAATTTCACTGGTTTTGAATATAGTATGTATTATGCAAGAGTTTCCACTCATAATACACCTATGATACGATATATGCTGTTGAATTTTTGTTTTTGAATTATAGCTAGTAAAAAATTATCTGACTGCTCTTATGCTTCATGGATACACGGTTTATGTATTTAATACTTGAATTTTTTTCCAAGTATATCAGTTGGTATATTCATGTAGTTGACATGGTAAATACTTCTTGGGAAGCTTGCTGATAGTTATACACTTGCAGGAAAAATTGAAGGAGGCCTTAGCTGGACCTGTTGAAGCTCTTCTAGACGAAGCAAACAGTGATACTTGGCCAGCAATAAGAAAACTTCTTAGGCGTGAAACTGAATCAGCTGTTTCAGGTTTCTCTGCTGCAATTTCTGGCTATGATATGGAGGAACAAACACGACAGAACATGATTACGAGTTTAGAGGACTATGCAAGGGGTGTGGTGGAAGCAAAGGCTAAGGAAGAAGCTGGAAGGGTTCTGATTCGTATGAAGGACAGGTATGCACCTGCACTATTTGACTTACATTTTATTATTTCATGAAACTTCTACATTTTAAGCAACTAACCATCATTGCGAAACCAGGTTTACAACATTATTCAGCCGTGATTCTGATTCAATGCCTCGTATTTGGACTGGGAAGGAGGACATTCGAGCCATTACTAAGACCTCCCGCTCTGCTGTATGGCATGATTATGAATATGATGTCTTTAGCTTGAGCTGGTATTGCATTTTGATATCTGTTTTAATAAACCTAACTGTTTGCAGTCCTTGAAGATGCTATCTGTTATGGCTGCAACTCGTTTGGATGATCAAGATGTTGATAATATTGAGAAAACATTAGCATTTGCTCTGGACGATTCATTAGGAACAAGTACTAATAGGAGTATCACCGTGGTTGATCCGTTGGCTTCCAGCTCTTGGGAACAGGTCAAGATTTATTGCTAAGCCTGACAAATGTATTCAATTGTATCCTAATTTAACAAGATAGGTCTTATTATTGAACATCAAGTGATTTTAACAAGATAGGTTATATTATTGAATTTGGCATGGATGTAAACTTTTCTATGAATTTACCATTCCCCTAATTCATTCTGTATGTTAATATTGAGGTCATCTAGTAGTTTAGTTATTCTCTTAATGTTATATTCGCTAATTAAATGTATCTAAAAAGGTTCTTAATGTCAACATGTGAATTGCTTTAACTCATACTTTAGCGCACAACCTGTAATTTTTTTTTGTATTGCTCTAATGGTTTGGGTCCTTGGGACTACTTCTACATATGAATTGATTTGTTCTGACTTCAATTTCTTTGCAGGTGCCTTCTTCAAAAACATTGATCACACCTGTACAGTGCAAATCATTGTGGAGGCAATTTAAGTTGGAGACAGAATATCATGTCTCTCAAGCCATATCTGCACAGGTAAGTTTTTCACATCATTTATGTTTATTGAGTCTTCTGAAGAGGTAGAGATAGACCAAGAAGAACTCGTAAGGAAGTTATCAAATGTGACTTTTTGTTGAATGGTATATCTAATGAGTTGATCTGTGCAATCTATGTTGCCAACCCTACCTAGTAGGACAAGGCTTGCTGCTGCTGCTGCTGTATTTGTATTTACTGAAATTTGTCTATTGAGAATTAATCACGAGTTTTCTGACACTTCTTAGTTTCCTTTGTCTATCATCTATCTAAACTGGTAGCTGAAACCATGCAACTTAACTTACCAGATAAATGCAGCTTGGTAGACATAGGCAACTCATTCATTTAACCTTGTAGCTGAAACTTCGCATTTATGTAATTTATGGTCACGCACATGGTCTTTTCTGAGTTCTCTTGTTTAGTTTCCATGTTTATATATATTCTGTTATTTTTGCTTATGTAATTTTATCCATTTTCAGGAGGCCAACAAACGTAATAATAACTGGTTACCTCCTCCATGGGCAATTGTTGCTTTGGTTGTTCTGGGATTTAATGAATTTATGACCCTTCTAAGGTAATGAGTGAAGCTCATAAGAAATTGGGACTTCATTTGATGTAGGAGTATGATTATTGATAAAAGAAGAAATATTATGAGAAAGAAATTGAATGAATAACAGCAGTAGATAAGTTATCCTCCTTCCCTGAAATGATCGTAGATCAGCACTATAAAAGGCCAATAGTCTGATTAAAGAGGTCATGCAGTCAACATGATTCTTAACATTTGGACATAACCATATGCTCCAAGAACAGTAATACACCAACAACAGTAATGCAGGCAGCAGAAGAGTTAAACTGATAAAATTCTTTTAACCCACCAGAATGGCTTTATGTTAACGAAAAAAAAATTGAGTCTACGCCATAAAATATAGAGCAGCTGAGCAGTGTAAAAGAGATTGATTTGAAAGAGTCACGTTCATGAATTATTGAATGAGTATTTGAAGAACATATTATGTTTACTTGAAATCACTTACAAGAAAGCCTTAACTGTCAACCATTTAACTGGTTTCACTCACTTGTTATTCTGAGGCAGAAATCCGTTGTATCTGGGAGTTATCTTTGTTGGTTTTCTTCTTGTAAAAGCCCTATGGGTGCAGCTGGACATTTCTAATGAATTCAGTAATGGAGTTGTAAGTATTTATTTTCCAACCGTTCAATTTTAATTCTGTGTCGTATTTAGTTTTACCACCCTTTTAGTTTGATCGCTATTTTTTGCAATAGTAGGAAGTTTGACTTGGGAGTGACTGTGCTTTTCTTGTAGGGTTTATCTACCGAGTCATTAGGGTGCAGGTGTCATTCGTCTTCAAGAAAACTTGATAATAGATGTACATTTGTTTAAAATTATAAAAAAAAATGATTTAGTTAAGTTTTACACTCGAGTTGTTTTGAAAACATTAAACTAAGCACAAATGTTTTGTTGGGGAAAAATCTATATTTAGCTTATTTTGTATAAGCTATTCCAAATAATGTATTAAAAATGAGCTTTTCCCAACACATGCCTCGTCTATAGCAATTCTCCCAACAACTTTCTCATGTTTAACCTAAGTAAATTTCTTTTTTCTTTTTAAATCTTAAACAAACTGGTCCTTCATTGGGTAGAAAACGTATGATATTACAACTATTAGTATTTATCAACGTTTACTTGATTTCGGAAGGAAAAGAGAGGTTTTGATAAACAGCTAGGCATTTAGGCGTCCTCATATCTTGGATTTAGATGACTTTTTTAACATTCTACTTTTCTTACAATTTTTCAAGTTTTCCGCTGTGTTTCTGGTCCAACCGGGTCTTTTTAAAGAGAAAATCTGTTGTTTATAAAGTATGCTAATGCCTTGTGACTTGTTCTCTCATGCCCTTTCTTGTTTTAAGTAGTATAGTGTATCCAATTTACATCTAGACTGGAGTAGTTAATTGGGCTGTGAAATAGTCTTTTAGCCAAGTAAAGTCTTGCCATCCGTTTGTTTTCAGTTTTGCGGTAGCATTCATTTTCCTTGCTTCTTGTGTGCTTGCAGCTACCGGGACTCATATCCTTGTCCACGAGATTTCTTCCAACTGTTATGAACATTATCAGAAAACTAGCAGAGGAGGCACAGAACCCTGCACCTAACAATGCACAGAGAAACCTATCAGGAAGCAATCACAATGCTGGTACAGCCGGAAGCAATATGTCATCTAGTACTTCTTCTAACGCAACTTTGTCCCAGAAAGCTTCATCTAACGTAACTTTCTTGGAAAATGGTGCTGAATACTCTAGTTCATCAAAAGATGAATAGGCACAGAAACTCATCATGACAAGCAATTTTGTTTTGTCTGTGAAGATGTTGATGTCTGCTGGCTGCATGCGTGTTGGGTTTTTGGTTGTTCCTACGAAATTATTGATTTTGTGAGCATTCAAAGAGTAAGCTATTCAAGGGCACTGGTTTTAGTGCAAGTGCCAAAAATACAGGGGGGCATGGTTCATTCCTAGGTATCCCCAATTATATAGTTTTTCATAATCAAATTTAGGCGCTTTAGATAGTTTGATGGTTTTGCTGGTTCGCACTCAGTCTTGGTTGTAATAGCTGTATCTGTATTCTTATTGAAAATTTATTCTTGAAACCCTTGTGCTATTTATCACCATCTTGTTATTTTTCTGCACAGGGATCCTCATTTCACTTGCAAGTAATAATGATGATGAAAGAGGGAAAAGATTATACACTTAGAATTTGAAATTTGATGTTTGGTCAGACAAAAAAGATAATAAACTTATAAATAGTCATGAAAGTAAGTGAAACGAGTTTCATTGAAAATTATGCTGGTGACAACATTTCCTAACCACCTTCACTGAAACACCTTTACGTACATCAAACCTAATCCGGCACTTGAAGTGGGCTCATCTAGAAGAACAACCTTGGTGAATCCTTATTCTTGTATACATTTTATATCCATTTTAGGGATTTTTATGTGGCAATTTGAGCTTAAATGGGATCTTTACTGAGAAAAATGTAGGAGGTAATTAAATTAAATAAGCGATAAAAGGGCTAAAATGTCTATTACTTTTATAGCTGCTCATTTTCTATTAAGTTAAACTAATATTGTTACCAATAAATAATTAAAAGTGCATTTTTCAAATTTAAAAGATAAAACTAAAACATGATATAAACTTAAAGAATTAAATGTGTACTTTAATCATTATTTAATTAATATTTATATGTTAGGGTTTTACTCAAGAAACTGCATCATATTGGTAAGTTTTCACCCCCTTCTTCTCCTTTACAATTTTCGTTTTTCTCCTCTTTTTTCCTTAAAAAATCAAATCAATCAATCCTCTTTTCTACTCTTCGATCAAGTAATTAGTCAAGGATTTTTATAAAACCAACTTGATCATGGAAAGAACGGCCTAAGTTGACCATTAGTATTTAGTACTACATTAAGGTTAATTTAGGGCATGTTTGTTATGCTGGAATTGATTTCAATATCAATGAAAATGGATACAGAGATCGATATGAAGTTTAAAAACACGTCTGGTATGTTATAGAAATAGAACATATTTTTTATATAAAAAAATATCAAAATGCACTTTTAAATTAAAAATCTTCCCAAAACATCCCAGTGAACCCATCTTTCACTCCATTTCCATGAACCCATTTGAAAACCCAGCATGCACCATATACAATTTTTAAGTTGGGAGATCTGTGTTTGGAAGTCAAAAGTGATGAACCCATCTTCAACATGGTGTGATTTGAAGAAGTCATGAAAAGGAGACTGATGAGATGAAGGGTGCCAACGTCGCTAGGGAAGGAAGATGGTCATCAATGATTTGCAACCTTGGTTGGGAGTGAAGAGATATGAAACTTCATCCTAGATCTAGAAGGAAGATGGTCATCGATCATGTCGCCGTCGATGGGTGATAGATCTTGAAGAAGGAGGTTTGTTGCGGGCAATGGAGTCGGCATTGACAAAGACGATGATAAGCTCCTCGGCAATGGAGGTTGGATGAGAAGCTCACCAACGATGGGTGAGAAGACCGTCAATGGTAGGGGAGAAGGTTGCCGACAGTGGGGTGTGGGTGGGTGGGAGTGAAGAGATCTCTGATGAGTAAGGATAGAGAGGTGGGTGACAGGCTGATGCTAAAAGTGAGAAATGGAGACATGTAATTTTAATGCCTCGTTTGGTACAGTGGAATTGATTTTGATGGAAATGGAAATGGAGATGGATATGGAAATGGAGATGGAAATGGAGATGGATATGGAGTTTAAAAGTGCGTTTGGTATGACATGGAAATGGAATCTAATTTTTATACAAAAAGACTGAAATGTCCTTTTATATTTAAAAATAAAAAAATAACAATTCATGCTTGCCTTCCCAGTTCTCATTGCGTCGAAAAAATTGCAGAATGCT
>JANTPZ010090717.1:0-24696 GCA_025593235.1 Vachellia pachyceras | reverse complement strand
TCCATTTCACTTTCATAAAAGAGTAGAATATATGCATATATAGTACAATAATCTTATTTCAAGTGATATCAACTAATATAAATTCATCTATATATTGTTAGGCCCGATGAAGATAGTTTATTCAATGTTCTTTTTTCCATTTTATAAAGTTCAATTTTTTCACCAATAATTTTATACCTTATTGACATGAAAGCTCTCACAAAAATAGGAAGTCACAGATTCAATCTCATTTTATAGCCTTAGTTTATCAATGCTTGCCTGCGTAATGGCTCGTTTGGTATGCTGGAATTGATTTTGGTGGAAATGAAAATGGAGATTGAGATGGAGATAGAAATGAGGATGGAAATAGATATAAATATAGGAAAAAATGAAGGGTCAAAAAATTCAATTCCATGGAATTGAGTTACATCATGGAATTCATTTCTACCCATTTCCATTTCCAATTTCACCTCCCAATTCCATCATACCAAACATAGAATAAATAAAAAAACAAGAAGTTCAATCTTTTTCACTTTATACTTGAGGGGGTATAGGATCCCATATATTAGTGACAAGGGGGATCTTCATGCAACTTGCTGTCGCTTAGGTCCTACAAGACATGCATGGACCTCCTAGTTGGTCCATTGTTGACAGCAGATTAGTGTGGTTACATGCGAAGAACTTGGGGGAACCAAGGCAATTAGTTACTTTATAATGGGTTTCCAAGTAGTGCCATTTAATTTACTGATAATTCTGCCAAACGTGCTTCAATTTTTATTATATTTCAAGCAGGGAAAAAGAGATGAATAGACGCATAATCAATCCAGATATATATATATATATATATATTAAAAATCGCTGATCTTAAATCCAATCATGGTTAAGTCACTGCAAAAATCAATAACACGTACTGTGTCAGTCACTACTTTTGGATTATTTCATAGTGCATATATAAGACCCAATTGACTAATATAAAATACAGTACATATACTGCTAGATAAGGATCGTAGGTAGCATTTTTCTTCTTTTTTATTTTTACCTTATTTTGTCTTGAATATTAATGTATAGATCCAAAAGTTCCATCAAAATTTTCTTAATTATTTATTCAATTATAATTATCAATTACTACATAAAACAAATGAAATGTGAAATTCTTGAGTAGAAATCCTTTATGTTATCAACCCAATGGCTCTTTTGATTTTGGAAAAAAAAATATCTTTATCGATATTTTTTTGTGATTGACTTGGTAACTTGTTAAGCTCTCCAGACTTGGAATTAATCAATTCGTGAAATAAACTTTCACTGCTATAAACTTACTTTCATCACAGTTAATTGCTTGTAGGGTAGCTGTTGCAACATATAATGCTTGATTCCAATTTTTATGTACGAACTAAACTTAACAAGAAACCTCTCTTTTTATCTTTAACATCTTAAAAAAGATTTAAGAAATAATCCGAATGTTTTATTTAAAAAAACGAATGGTTTTTGACGCACCTGGATCGAAATATGTATGCTTATCCAAAATTACTTTTCGGTTCAGAAAACACCTTTTTGGTTGAGAATTCTTTGTATACATCCTCCTTGCATTTATGCCGGAGACGTCGTCGCCAGTGCATGCTATGGGCTTTGGATTATGTAGCTACGCCCCCTGGCTTGTGTTGCTTAACGCTACCCTTTGATGAGAGATATGAGCAAGAGGCTTCGATCGAGAACACTGGTGCTTTCTGAACCAGCAAAACTCAATAGTGTTAGGACGTAAAGCCGTTCATCGGGACGCATTAATTACGATAGCTAGGCCGGGAGGTATTAGAGAGGATTTATTTAGCTCGACTGAGAAGGAGAGGTATTGGATGTCTACTTTATGGAAGCAATATTACTTCTGGAGCCATATATTGTCCCTACTTAACTATACATTCTCAAATGATTATCTTAACACATTGTGTAAGCAAGTTAAATGCTATCTTTAAAATATAAATATAAATTCATTTATTCTTAGGCTGTGTTAGTTTTTCTTTTCAAACGATTCTAGACGTACGTTCATCACGAAGCAATAAGTATTTTGCTTCTCAGCTTCTCACAAACAGAGCTTCCGAATTCGTATCAACGTGTATTCAAATAGGCTCTTATTCAATATGTAATATCCGATCACATTAGGAATTATGTTATCGTTAGCTTTTGTTTTTTTAGCTTATTAACCAGCCAAACTTATACATTAATGATACATATATATTATATTTATCCACTAAGCTTATTTGAAGGATTGTACACAAATACATAAAAATCTAAGATTTAATATAAACTTGCCTTTGAGAGAGACGGGGTTTACAAGCAAGAACAATGTCCACATTTACCTACAGAGCATGGTTGTGGAAACAAATGGATGCTTTCTTTAATTTGAAAAGAGAAAAAGGACAAGCTATGGAGCGTCATCCTCTTAATAATCTATTCATAATAATTTTCTGTATGGGGAATTGATGAGACAGAAACAGAATCATTGAACTCCCCAAAAACTGAAATCACAGAAGCCAAGTTTGATTAAAGCAAGTAGAAACCCCTCCACCACATCCTTCTTCCTCACTGCCATTTCTTGAAGATAATCCTCTTGCTTTGAATGCCCTCGCTCTCTGTCACGAATCAAATCAATAATTCAAGTTAAAAACATAGATGGATGGATGGATGGATGGATTGCCTTCGATGAAATTCAAACCTGCATTGTTTCTATAGCATCTGTCTCCGAATTAAAATCGTAGAAGGTACTTGCTGCTGTCAGCTTCATAGACAGAAACTGCAGATATAGAACCAAACTTCAGTTAAATTAATGTTTACTATTGTGAAATATTATTCTTAGCTTTTTTAATTTTTGATCGCTTACCTCCACCTGATGCTGCAAGGACTGGACATAGTTTATAATCTCGTCCAACATCACTGCCATACCCATGGTCTGCAAAATTTTCATTCATAAATTTATATATCAGACACAAACAAATTGAGTATATAGCATGTGTATGAACCCTTTACCTTGTAACATCCTGGTACAATGGTCTGCAAGCGTCTTATTTTTTCATTGATTTTCCCCCTTCTGACCTGAATATATATAAAGATTATTCATAAAAACATATGATTCAAACTCACATTCATCTCAGACTTAAGAGGCAATAAAGATATTTTTTTAGGAATTAATTATACCCTTTCTGCTAAACTGTGACTGTCTGTAGCTTGACCTCTTCTGGCTCTGACATGAACCACTTCCTTTGGTTTACCTCCTTCTTCTGTTATGTTGCTCTTGGTTCTCTTACCTCTTCCAGAACTCTGAAAATTAAACATGCCCAAGAAACAATTCATCAGTTTCTGTTTGTCTAGCTTACGAAGTTAAAAACTTTGAAGAAAACCCATGAAAAACGAGAAAGAGGAACATTAATTAACATACGCTAATGGTAATCTTGCTTCCACTCTCAGAAACTGCAGGAGTTGGGTGTACAGAACTGGTCTCTGTAAATGTAGCATTCATGGCTTTCCTCTTTTGATGACTATCTTGGTTTTCATTTTCTGCTGCTGATAAAACAGGGAAATTAGTTACCTCTAAATTTCCTCCAAAATCATCACCAGGTTCTTTATGAGAGAAAGGAATCAGATAAGAGTTGTCCATGAGGACAAGTGGGCTCATCATGCCTGTGAACTGGCTTATGAGTTCCAAGTTTGGATCAATGTCTAAGAAGGGAAAAGAGGGTCTAAGGCTTTGAAAATCTGCTGTGAATTCAGCCATGTGACTTTGAGATTGCTATGTTTTGTTTGAGAGATGCTTATATTAGATGGCAGAGGGTAATGGGAATGAGAGTGGTATTTATATAGCAGGATTGGAGCTTGGAAGGTACATTTGATGAAAAGGAGAAGCATGGTGATGAGGTGGCAAGCTTCTGCATTTGTGTTCCCTTATTGGGTCCCAATCACAATGCGAAGGGAAATATGATAACAATATGGGACTTCGTGTTTTGGGAGAAAAAAGAACTAGTGGTTTTTGGACTCTTTCAGATTCTGGGTCCTTTCTTTTTTGTTATATTTCATCTAATACTCTATTTCTTTATTTTCTTTTCACTGTATAGGAATACATTTGGTTGAAGCCACAGCCTAGCTAGCTGGAAATTCTTCTAAAGTTTAAATTATTACTTCTTTTTCATTAAGTTGTGCCACTTTATGTGAGTATTTAGGATAGGTCCATTGAACTGTGTAACTCTTTTTCTTTGTTATAATTATAAATGAGCCATAAAATTTGAAAAACTAATGAAAATAACAAGATACACATTAAGTTGAAAAGTATGAGATGTTAATCAACTAGAAGGGGTTCAATCAGTTTCAAACACATCATTATTATGAATCTCGATATTATGATAATTTTGTTGACAGATATGTAGACACCATTTAAACGGTAAGATATCAACTCGACTCTGAATCACTAGATTCCGTCTCTCTAAAATTTGTATTTATAAAAAAACAACTCACATTAATATGGTATGTAGGGTTCCCATTACTCAAGTAAGTAATTGACGGTTTGATTTCTATAAAACCATAACTTAAGTTTTGCTCTCAACATGGGCTACTCCCATGTCTCTAACTTTTGAACTGTTGGTGATCAGCACCTTAAACCTAAATATGAGGTTTGAATTGAAACTAAACAAGATAAGGTTTCAAGTAATCTTAATAGAATCCACCTAAATGGCCACTCATTATGGTCACCACTTTAAAAAAATGAGTTTAGTGGGTCAGATTCAAGTAATCCACCCTTTAGGAATTGTGAAATATTAAGAAGCTGGAAGTGCATAATGATTCTCAATATCCATTAGTGTCCCAAATGAAATAATTGGAGGCATTTAAATTTGCTGCAGAAATGAGTCGTACATGAACAGTGGTTATTGTCGCAGTGCTTAATATCAGAGAACCATATAAAGGCCTACAAAAAAAGGTACTAAGAGGATTGAAATCAAAGAGTTTGAAGAATACAAGAATACAACGAAGTACTGTTTGGGCACGCACTCTGACAAGAATTTGTTTGCGGAGTTTGGATTTTTGAAATGGACTGATATTTGAGAGATGAATACACCAAACTCTCACATGTGCATTGTGCGTTTGGCACCTGACACTTCATTCATTTTTCTTAAAGCTTTTTATACTAATTCTGACAATCTATGCTATACAGCCAAACACAGACTTAGCCCCCTTCCCTTGTTTTAAGACCCCAGAAAATATGTGGATGAAAAGTCTCTCAGCAATTAGGTAAATTCAACAGGCATAATGAAAAAAAATAAAACTTATGAGTAAAAATATTGTCCACGTCTTTGAATAAAAGAAAGTTATCTGTTGGGTAAATGGGTGGATGAGGCTTAATTCGTGCGAATTTACCTCCAACTAAAAACTATATGCAAATTCACCTATTTAATTATTTGCTAATTTGCACATAATATCATACGTTTCCTCTTGGCAAAAAAAAAAATCGTACGTTTTCTATTGTGCAAATGCAACTTAAGATTCTAATATGATGTAAAAATTCTATAGCCGTTGACATCTATTAAAATTTTTAAATCTTCATATGCATTTTGTACACAATGAAATTTTATAGTGCCAGATGCATATTTATGAATACGTCATAGATAAATTTACACATTAATCCATTAAAATTAAGAGTTTAAACATTGTGATTAATGAAAAAGTAATAAGAGTTGCATGTTCATATCTAACAATGTTTGAAAATGGTATTAAATACCACTTCCAATCTTTAGCACAAGTCTCTGTTAATTAATTTGTAGAAATTAAATAAGATAAATAAATTAGTTAATTTTTGCCTATCTTACATGATCTATCTAAAATATTTATATGAATTATTATATTATATATTAATTTATAAATCAAACAAATTAGTTTGAGGAGGAATGAAAAATATGAATATTTTCAAATAATTTATCTAGTTTCATTAATCTATCAAAATTAGTCAATTTGATATTAGATTAAGGACCATAAATGATATTAGATAATCATATTAGAAAGATCTTATTAAATAAAATACGATAAATAAGCACAATTGTAACATTTTATTTTTCACAACAAAAATGGACAAAACGTCTATGAAAATTGACCCTGAAATTCAGAAAGATAGATATGGGCGTGCATTGGTATAGCCCTTACCCAAAATGGGTATGAATCTACACTTTGTTAGGAGGCATAACATTAATGATGGCTAAATTGGAAATAAAACAGTTAATTCTGAGACGTACTTCAAAATATCACTGTGCCAAACGCAGATATATTCAAAATAGCACTAACTTTCACAAACCCTATTAGCTACCTATAAATCCTAATTCTTGACATCTGTGTTGTTTACACAACTTTATTTGGTTTTGGGCACATCCATTTATTTCTTGCATATTGTAAACGTGCACTCAACTCACCCCATCTAGTTATTTATTTGGGAACTCTTTTCCTTTAACCGTGTAGATAAGTCAAGATAAAACCATATTGTAATTTGTAAAAACTATCTCGAAATCTATAAAACCATCTCGAAATTTATAAAATCATTTCGGAAGCAGTAACTCCTTTTTTCTAACGGATTCCCAAACACACAGTTTTTTTCAAAGTAAAATGTTATTAATAAAGTTTAAAAAATTTATAAAGTATTCTTACAAATATTGAAAAAAGGGAAGTGTGTTAAAAAAGGAAGTTACTGTACATAAAGGTCTGAGCATAATATTAAACTCACCCCATCGAGTTGATTTTAATGTCTCCTTAACCAAAAAAAAAAATTATAATGGGTCCTTTTATGTAAATCTGGGTAAATATGTGGAGGAGATTATCTTATTTTAAAAAAAAACACTGTTAAACGTTATTATACAAAATAAATAAACTTTCCCAAAGAAAGACAATAATAGTTTAGGTCAAGAAGCTTCGAGTGAATATATTTAAAAGCTATATAAATATTAAATTGGCTGTCCTTCCCCCTAATAATAATAGTTAAGACATTGGACTTTTATGTGCATGCCCTACATGAGGCAAGCCGAGACCTGTGACTAGGTTTGGTAATTTGACTTGAAGGTGACAATCTGAGGATTAAGAATGATTGTAATTAATGGCACATAAATGGTATATGGCCACAAAACTTTCCTTTTACTTGTTAATTTAAAGTGAGAAAGAAGGTTTGAATTTTCAAATTTTGTAGCTTTATGATGATAAGAAGCCAAACACAGTACCATTGCATACATTGGAATTGCCTTCTTCTAAGTCTTAATGTGACAGTTGTATATTTACGACCTAACTCAATCCAATTAATTCAACATAGTTATATATTTATTACATGAATGTTCTAGAAAACATTTGGTCAATGGTCTCGACTCTTCCGTTATGCCTTCAGATTTAAGGTTCGTTTGGGTCATCTTGACAAAACTTAGGTGTTGTCATAAAACTTAGATTTTATCCAAGTACTAACAGTTTTTTTAAAACCTAGGTTTTCTTTTCATAAAACCTAAGTTTTGAAAAATCTATTTTTTTGTTAAATTATACTATCTCTTATAATAAATTTTCTCTTTCATCATTTTTCTTTCTTTTTCTTTCCTCTTTTCTACTTACTTTTTGCCTCAAACTCCGTAAAAGCTAATAAGTTTTTTAAGACAATTACATTTCAAAAATTAGGTTTTACCTCAGAATCTGTAAAAGATATTCTCCCAAAATCTATTCTCCAAAAACCTATCTATTCTCCAAAACTAACTTTTATCTCAAATTCCGTAAAAGCTATTCTCCGTCAAACTTCCAAACCAACCTTTAGTCAGTAATTTGCAATTTTCGGATTGGAATATACAGTTCAAAGAGTTCAAGTTTAACAGAGTTAACAAAAGTTAAATCCTTTTTCAAAGAAATACTTACACGAGACCTTTTGCTTGACATTTCTCATGCATGCTCTTTCGTTGACTTCTTCATACACTTATTCATGTCATCAATCTTCTTAACCTTTATACCCTTGCATTTTAAAGATGTTATCTTTTACTTTATAATATAACTGTTTTTAGTAAAAATAAAAAGAAATTGATTCAACATATATCACTCAATTTCTTTTGAGCACTGGCATTCAATTTTCCCCCCCTTTTTTTACAGCATAATTGCACATCGATGCGTCATCACCTTAAAAACTTGCACTCAGACATCCGAAAACAAAGAGAACAGAAGAAATGATGATGAGTGTATACCCAAAAAAAAAAAAGGATTAAAGATTGGGCTTGAATGATATCCAACAATGATTCGGCTTGATTGCTTGATTGGTAGCTTCCAAGCAATAGGCCCAGCCTATCTTCTTTATGGGCCAAAAACTAATCCAGTTTCGGACCCAGTTTAGCTTATGAGAGATAAAAATGCTAACAGGCGGTCCAGATCATTTAAATTTGAAGTTGAGAACCACATGTACCAAAAACCACGCGCACACACAGTGTACAAAAAACACTCACAAGCAATGGGTGTTGGGTTAAACAGAAGAAAGTAATCTTTTATAACATAGTGAACAAATATTTAAATCCTCAATAGAAGAGATACTCATGTTTAGTACCTGCATTACCTTGAATTAGATTGTTTTCAATTTGAGGATATATGTGCTTCAGCAAAGTCTAATGAAAAAGGATAGTTTCTCAAAAAGTTATAGACTAAAGTTTGAATTCACGTTAGGATAAGTGTACACATATAATTGGCTTGTTTGGCAATCCGTTTGGAAAAGTTAAAAGCTCGTTTAATAGTGTTTTTTCATAAAATAAGATAATTTTCTCCACATATTTATCTCAACTTATATAAAAGTATATATTTCTCCACCGTGTTCTAAGACGGGCTCATGCCAACCGCAGTAAAGTATGAAGAGTATTCAAATTGCTAATAAATTCTATGAACTTTATCAGAAGACCATTTATAAATACCTTTGTGTATATAACAAAGCCAAGTTGACACTCGAGAAGTAGATAACGTGGTAGTTTCGCAGAGAACCAATGACTGAAGAAGGCGTTTGACAGATAATATAATGCTACGGAAGAAGAGGAAGAGAGGAAGACAGAGATAAGAAGAGTCACTTTCGAGAATCCAAGACAGCTAACAAGATCACGTCTCAAACTGTCTTAATCATACAAGGAAGAAACTCTGGCAAATCAAACAAACCCTCCCAGTCATATATTTACACACACAGACACAAATGCGCTGCAACTAACTAAACATGTACAGATATATTCAATTATTTTCACCATCCTGGAGCTCTACAATTTGATCCGATAGCGCAGCTTCACATCGATATTGGAGTTATCATGACGTGTATGATAGTAATAAGTATATATGGGAATGAGTTGTGGTGGCGATAATTACGGGTTAATTTGCTGATATATATATATATATATAAATACTCGCTTCAGTTGTCATTTCATTCTCTTTTTTATAACCCATTATAATAGATATTTATTATAGAAAATGAGAAATAATTTAAAAAATTTATGTGATATAACATCCAGAGGATACTTGAAATATTTTCATTGATAGAGTATCGATCAATGGAGAACCTACATGCTTTTCAAAGGGTGCAGCTGCACCCCTTGACTTTCAAAAAATTAGGTATATATTAGTATTATACGATTTATTTTGTACCCACTCATTTACTAATTTTGAACACACTAAATTTTTACTCAAATTCTTCTCAAAAAATATTAAGAATAAGTCTTAATTATCTTCTCAAAAAATAGTTTACACCCCCTAAATCTGGATCTGAGTCCGCCACCGTAATCGATCATATAACAATTTGGAACCATGTAAATATTTCTGCGTGTGTGTGTGAATTGAAATATGAGAATTGATGAATCAAATTCTGTGCCGACTTGGGCCATCGCTGTCTCTTACACACAGTGACTTGTTGAGACACATGGTATTTCTCATAATTATTTCTCTTTTTTCATAACCCATTATAATAGATATTTACTATAGAAAATGAGAAATAAAAAAAATTTATGTGATATAACATCCAGAGCATAGGCAGACCTAGGAGTATTCCAGTGGGTTCAACCGCATCATCTGACTTCCAAAAAAGTAAGTATATATTAGTACTATAAGATTTATTTTATACCTACTAATTTTCAAAAAAATAGTTTAAATTCCCTGAGTCAGGATCCCAAGTTCGTCATTAATCAAAGAATATTTAAAATATTTTCATTGTGCAAAGTATTGATGACAGAACAATCTAAAACCTTGTAAATATTTCTGCGTGTGTGTGTGAATTGAATATATGAGAATTGATGAATCAAATTTCTGTGCCGACTTGAGCCATCGCTGTCTCTTGCACACAGTGACTTGTGAGACCACATGATATCATCATCCTCATCAACTTGACTTATCCCTTCTTGTCTTCTTCAGCGACTTTTCACTCTCCTCATCAAAATTCCATCTCATCGATCATATGTATGCCTTTCTCTACCTTCAAACAATTCCCATTACCTTTCATCTATGAAATCGACACATACAGACATTCAAACAACTCACTTTGATCTCCGTGAAAGTTTTTGTCACTCAAATACAAAATCTTGAATTTGGGTTTGCGTAAAATGCAGAAAACACTTTCAGAATAATATAGAAATCAGTAAGTTAGCAATTAGCATGCTTGTAATAAGTATTTCTATAGTAGTGTAATTTTACTAAATTATTTTATTTAGTTTTTCAATTTTCATGTAATTGCATAGTATTCAATATCATTTTTTTATCATCTTTCATCCATCACAATGAGTTTATGCAGATAATGGCTTGGGCATACATACCTTTGAAAAATCCTAAAAAGAAAAAAATAAAAACTTATGAATATTTAAAAAACTGACCTTTGTTTGAAGTGACAATCAACTTTAAAAAGAAGAAGTTAGAATCAATAATTAGCAATTGCTCAATAATTAACAATGATTTGCCATTTTCCGTACAAATTTATAAAATCATACTTCAAAACTTTCAGGTGTAACTAACTAACATGAGAGTCCACACAGATGGAAGCCCATGTTAGCTTCCATTTGGAGCTGTGAGGATCGTTATGGTTGGGTGCAATGCCATGAATGGATATAGAAAATAAGGGCTGCGCTGAAAATAATAAATTTACTGTGACACAGCAGTTGCAATGCTTAGTTATTGCTGTTGTATTTTTCGTTTATGAGGATTAATCTAGTTTGTTATTTAATTATTCCTTTATTTATTATTTATTTCAGGATATTAGTTATTATTTTCGGTAATTATTAATTTCTAGGGTCTACGGTAACTCAACATTGACATTTTGGAAAATAGCAGACTTCAATTTTCTCTCCCGGCTTCTTTGTTCTCTTTTCTTGATCACCTGCTCTCTTCTCAGTCTTCTCTCACGTTTCATTCTTCCATTCCCCTTCTCTTGTTTTACATCATACAGTCTTGTAGTCGAACAACTCGTTTGGAAGTCCGTTAATTTGAGAGTAACATTTTCGAAGTTTGAGGTAAAACATAGATTTTAAAAAATATAGTTTAGAAAAATAACTTTTAGGGATTATGAGGCAAAACTTAAATTTTGAAAGGTGCTTTGTGTTTGGGAAGTTATTGTCTTTTACGGAGTTTAAGGCAAAACGTAAGTAGGAAAGAGAGAAAAAAGGAAAGAGAAAAATTATTATGAGAAAGAGTGTGATTTGACAAAAGAATAGTTTTTTTCAAAACCTATGTTTCAAATATAGTTTTTATTATAAAATCTAGATTTTGAAAAAATATGAATACTTGAACGAAACCTGAATTTCTGAAAGAGAGTCAAATGAGCCTTAAATGACATGGATGCCTCGTTATAAGTGAGAGGTTGTGAGCCCAGCCGATTCCACTTATAAATTCAAACGGTTGTTGGTTGTGTTTGGGGGAGTGTTTAGATTCTCCAAACGCATGTTCAATAGTGTTTTTCTGTAAAACGAGATGATCTCGTTCACATATTTATGTAGACTTACCTAAAAGTACTTCTCTACATATTTCCAAAGGGATGATTGTTTTCTTCTCTAATTGTGAAAAAGGTACAAACCCACTTAATGATCAACATTATGACGGCATCAAACTATAGCCTTTTTGATTTTGAGGGTCGATTTTGTTTAATTTATGGTTTTATTGATACAGCTTCATAGGCTTCCTTTTTTCGCAAAATACTTGCACAACTTTGTCACTCAACGTGTCTCATCTAATCCCATGTCTCTTTCAGTATCTATCTGTATTCAAAAGTGAACACTTCCTCACCATTTAGTATAGCTTCTATGCCTTGCTGCGTAAGGAAGCTATCTTTTTAATTTTCAAAGAACTCAAAAAGCCAATGCATGCAATTTCAACCTTTACATCTCTTGTTTGTGTAAGCTACATTTTATTAGTTGGATTTGTAGTGTACCGATTTTATACTCTTTCCACTCCAAACGGCATGATTAAAGGTGTTACATTTAGCATTTAATATAATATTTAAAATTGACTCATCTGCTTTTAGGTTTGAGAAACCCTTTTTCGCATAATTTACATTGCAAGAATGGTCTTACATTTAGAATTAGAGGAGTATGTATTTTTTAACAAATTTTAAAAATAAACTACCCTTAATATGTGGGATTTATGAACTACACAACTAATTTGCATAGATTAAAATTTATTTAAGTAAGTTTTTTCTTTTGTAAACAATGTATATTATTTGATAAAAAATAATTTATCTTATCCTTAATATAAACTTTAAATAATTAATATGTAAGTATTAAAAAATTAATTATTTTTAAAAATATGCTAATTTATTTAAAGTACCAATTTTTATTACCAAAAAAAAGTACCAAGTTTAATTATCTACGTTGGATAATACTTCCTGATAAAATCTCTTCTGATATGTGTAGTTAATATAGATATTTTTGGGAAAAATTAAAAATTTGAGAGATAAAGAATTAAAGTCTTATATTTAAGAAATATATAAAAAAATCCATAAGAGGGGTTACTTTATTTAATCATTGATAGTGAATTCATGTTTTAATATGAAAACCCTTCTTATATGTAATCAATAAGAATAATTTTAAAAAATTATAATTTCACGAGAGATAAAGTAAATCAAACTCTCTCATGAAAGTATATCTGCCTAACCAGCTCTAAATCCAAGGGTGTTAAATTTTATTAATTCGTTTCCTTACTATATAATTAAAGTTAGTTAAACGTAATTTATACTTTCAACCAAATGGACATGGTATAATGATTCTATAAAGATTGAACTTTAGCATGCATGCACCAACATGACCATGGATATATACTTAGCCAGTAGGCCGCTACCTGAATCATCAGTCTAATTCCACCAAATTTGTAACCTCTAGTAATTAAGATTCAGCATTGAATTCAATTCATCTTAGTTGGAATTCCAAGTTGGGTACGTAGGACCTGGATTTCTGCTAGATAGGGAGAGGTAAAGGTCTTGACTGCTATCTGGAAATTTCATATCTGTTTTTTAAATGATCTTTTTAATAAAAAAATTATAGTTAGGAGATCATCTTTATTTTATATTATATACCCAATAAAATAATTTTTTTAAAAAAATTTAGACTTTTACGACCCTCAATTACATAAAAGATGATTATATGTAATCCTGATATGTTTTATTGATTACATTGTTAGTTGACATAGTAATGTAATTAAATATAATTATGATTACAATGGATTACATCAAATTATGTAATCCCCATTATATAGCTTTGACTATGAAATAACATGTGGGTATTTGTACATTTCATAAATTAATATTTATATATTTATATGTTTTATTTTTAGTCTTAATAAAATTAAAAATTTTATTTCATATTTTTCTTATTTTTTATATATAAAATATGAATTTCATTTTCATGATTTCTTATTAACATACCAAACAAATGCTATGTTTTCATCATTAGATTCCTATTAATTACATTCCATTGCATTTCAATGAATTCTACAAAACAAACGGACTATTATAGAAAATTAAATTTAGATTGTCCAAATTGGATTCAAACAATTCATACTTGATTAGCTTTCCTTGCTATAAAAGTTGGTTCTAGTTGAACATGATATATGTGAAACTTGAACAACAAACGTTTGGTTAGATTGGTAAGGGCGTTCAATCAACATAGATGGGTTCTAGGGTTTGAATCATAAATGTAGTAGGGTTAAAGCTTATTGAAAGATCTTACCATTCAAAGGGTGCTTCATTTAGATTAATCGGTTGCTCGGACATATGATAACATGGTTTCAAAAAAAGCGTCGGATACTGTATGGTCAAATGCAAATAAAAAAAGATATGCAAAACCTGAAAAGAGAATGTTCATCAAAGAAAACAAAACTGGACCAATCAGTTGAGTAGTAAATCGAGGATCAGGTTGACTCGGTCAATCCGTTTAGCCAGTTCACCATTTTTTTAAGAAATTTAAAAGTTAAAAACACTAAAAAATGGAATCAGAGTGAGATGATGCGGTTTATTGATTTTTTTTAAAAAATATGGTAATAAAACTAGCATTTTTTTATTTTATATTTAAACAAATTTACTCAAGATGATATAAGATAAAATTAATTTTTTTATCTCAATTGTTTTTATCACTCTCTAAAAATTTAAAATATAGGTAAAATAAAATAACATTCTTGATTTTATCTATTAATTTTTTAAAATAAAATATATATATTCTATTAAATTGTATTATTTTAATATAGCGGGCGGACTCCGGCTTGATCAAGATCTAACCTATCGACATTTGAACCATTGTCTCACCCAGCTCATAAGCTTATTTACACAAGTCGATAGGTTAAACCAGTGTTTTATCTATTGGGTCCGTTTGGTAAAGCGGTAGAAAAGTACTTATAGGCTTATTCACACGAGTCGAGGCAAATATGTGGAGGAGATTGTCTCGTTTTACGGAAAAACACTGTTGAACGTGCTTATGGTTACAAGCAAGTGTTGCCAAACAAGCACAATAACCCGTTTGATTTTTTGAGTGCTGTTCATAAATTCTGTAGCTTAGACGTCTGGGATTAACTTTGGCATATCCTTTGGTTTTCAATGGTGTAATAATTAATAATCTGGATTTTCTCTCAGGAAATTAAGCAAGAACAAGAATAATATATAATTTATTCTTTCTTTTGACCACCGATTACCGCCATTGTAACGAGTGGTTGTTGAAGCTCCATAACAGTGCACTTGAAACCGCAGAAATTGACAAGTCATGGAGAGTTGAAAAGTCGTAGAAAAACACTCTTTAGCCCAACAAAAACAAAAATCCTCGTAGAAAACTTCTGTGAGAGATGTTAATATTCTATTCTACATCTGTATGCATGTGGAATATTTGTAAGCGAGGAGAGAGAAAAATATTATAATGAATAAAAGTGGAATCAAGCAAAACAAAAAAAAAAACCAAAAAGAACACAAACACAGAAATGTGATGTATTATCCGGTCATTAATCCTCTAACTATTTTTATATATATTATTAATTTCTCTTTCTTTGGAAGAGTTGAATAAGGAGAAACCATGCACTTAACCCATTGATAATACTAAACTGCGATTCTCGTAGATTGTCTGCCGTAAGATTAATTAGGGTGTGTCAAATATAATAACGGACTCGTTTGAGGACGTGGTAGAAAAGTACTTTTACGTAAATTGAAATTGATATCTGTAGATGATTATTTCGTTTTGGAGAAAAATACTGTGCTTTTGACCTTGCATAATTCTTTGCCAAACAAGCCCAATCATTGTACCAACCGGGTTAACTTAAACGGATGGAGCTAGTTTCTCACAACATTAAAACCAAAGTTTGGATTCCTGCTAAGAGATATGCTTATATTTAGTATTTAATTATGGTTTGACCATAATGAGGTTCAGTAGAATAATACTTACACATAATACAAAATATAATCGTCATCATCACTTAGAAAGAATCTGTGAGTGTTTGGTAAGTTTTTTTATCTTCCAAAAACATGTTCAGTAGTGTTTTTTCACAAATCGAGATAATTTCCTTCGTATATTTACCTCGATTTATGTGAAAACACTTCTCAATCACTTTCTTAAACGGATCCTTTCCCGTTGCAACAATTTTTTAAATTGGGTATATTTATTTATTTATTTATAGAGGAGTGGTGTTGGTATAATCTTGTGCAATTAATGAAGGAATGAGAACCACTCAAAATGAAAACAAAGCTGGTGTCAGCTGTGAGATTCTTAGGGGAAACTTTTAATGAAAGCCGCCCCCCACAATAAGGCTAATAGAGCACGTTTTGTTTTGATTTTCCATTGTCGGGTCAAGCACGTTTCTGATCAATTTGAAGCAACGAGAAAATTGAGATAAGTGCTACCCCAGTTCTTATCACCATTTCTTAATCAAAAAGCCCTCATCCACACCCTCAATTTCAACATTCTCCTTTACTACTCCCCTATCCTTCAGATTGATTTCAAGATTTAAATAGATTACTTTAAATTATTTATATTTATCATTTTTTCAATTTAATTTACGTAACTTTAAAATTGATATGTAATTTAGTGACACAACTAAATATTTTAGAGAAATAATGTAATATATATTATAATTAAGTAATTTATTTAGTTTTATTAATCTCTCCGAATTAGTTAATCAGATTTTTACATGGAGGACCTGAGGTAGTACTTTTTTGAGTTTCATTGAATAGTAGGAATGAGCCATCCCACTCTAAATATAAAACCTAGTTAACTAGTTTGTTTGTTTTTGATAGAATTAACTGGTTTGTTTTAATTCTTTTTTACATAACATGAGCTTGTTTTAATTATAAATGCAAGACAACTAATACTTTTTGTCTCTCACATTTGTTATTTTTTCCAAATTATTTTTAGAGCAGTCGTTCCTAGTGTAAATGATTAAAATGAGAGGTACTTTAAAAAGCTAATGCATATTTTATTTATTTTATCAAGTAGCTAAATTAATTTATTTTTAATATGTGTGAGTTAACTGTCCAAATAAGTATGATCATACATTTAAATTTATGAATTAAAAATCAAGTAAAAGATTGTTACTACATCTGATCTCAATATAAGAGTTTAATAACTAATTTATAAATATTAAAAAAATTAGTTAAATGAGTTATTTGTAATAAATGTATGTTAGTTGGCGATTTCTTTCAAAGACCCTTGTCTGTACAAAAAGTTTAAGTGTGTTGAGTTCAAGGTTTTTACAAATCCCTCTCTAACAATGTCTTAGCCGTTGAATTTGAACACATGACCTTATAAGTCATGAGCTAATTTTTTACTAACTAGATCGGTTTTTGTTGTTTTCAAAGACCCTTATCAATTAAAAATACTTTTACGTAAGTTAATATAAAATTCCTCTTATATATTTACTTTGGATCTTGTAAAATAATTCACAAAAAAGCCTATGATATGCATTACAACTAACTTTGATAAAATCACCATTTATATGGGCAATAAGTAGTGATACAACCAGGAAATGATTATAATTCAATAGACAAAATAAATTGAAATATTGTATTTATTACTTGAAGAAATTAAACCTCTTAGGACTGGCCCCAATACGTCATATATCCTGGCCAGATTGAAGAATTCACAAATCTAACAGTGCCGACGTAAAGAAGAAAAGCAAAAGGCCAACTTAGCATCCATCATAAGAAAGTGAATCCGTTTACCTCTCCAAAAGCCGTTTCTATGTTTACCGAGATAAAATTTCTCTCACATATTTACTTTGGAATCTGTGTCCGTTCTTCCAACGGACTATCCAAATAAGCCCAGACCTTTCAGGATGACTTTCACATGGAGTACATCTCATCAGAATCCATTCTCTCTATGACTAATTACCAATTTGAGCACCCTAGCTCTCGTACCAATGTTAATTTCCCATTCGTGCAGCTCCTGTGACAGATCATCGCTGCTAATAAATTAAAAACTGTCGTTTTGCCTTAGGAACAAGATCACTGTGTGCGTGTGAGAGAGAGAGAGAGATGCCAAAACAATGAACCTATCTCCTTCATATCCATCAAGCCCCTTTAAAAGTTTCCACTGGCAATGACTACGGAAGATGAATGGAAGGTCTCTCGTGGAATTTACATCAGTGTTGTCATATTACTTTACTCTTTCTTTTCCCCCCTTTAGAAAAGTATTAGATTGGAGAGCTTATAAAGTGCCTCCTTTGACTCTTACTCGCCCCCCCTAAATTGGGATACAGTGTCAGGCCTTGCTAAACTTTAGACCTGGTACTTGTAATATATCTTGTGCAGACCAATTTGCTTTCAAACTCTATATCTTCTTGACCCTTTCGGCTTCTTCGTCAGTTATTACAGGCACAAATATACACCTAGTGTTTCAGGGTTTTTGTCTGTAAAATCACTCATGTCTACTTCAAAGAGTGAGGGTAGTTGTAGTGAAGATGATAATGAACTTAGGAGGGGACCTTGGACTCTTGAAGAGGACAATCTGTTAACACAGTACATCTCTGCTCATGGGGAAGGACGATGGAATTTGCTGGCAAAACGTTCGGGTAAATAATAGTAATGAACTCTGAAGCAAATTGAAATCTCTCTGCTGATTCTGTCTGATTCGTTTTCTTCTCTTTTTTTTGTGGGTGATCAGGGTTGAAGAGGACAGGAAAGAGTTGCAGATTAAGATGGCTTAATTATCTGAACCCACAGGTAAGGCGAGGACATTTATCCCCAGAAGAGCAGATTTTGATCCTTGAACTTCACTCGAAGTGGGGGAACAGGTACCTATTCTAATTCTGTCATCCTATGATGACTAATGCCTAACCAGTGTTATATATTAACCTTTTAATGTTCATCTGGTTAATGAGATTGTTTGATTTTTATTAGGTGGTCCAAGATTGCACAGAATCTTCCTGGGAGGACAGACAATGAAATCAAGAACTACTGGAGAACTCGGATTCAGAAACAAGCAAGACACTTGAACATTGACACAAACAGCTCAGAGTTTAAAGAAATCGTCAGGCGATTTTGGATGCCAAGATTGCTGCAGAAAGCAAGAGAAACAGCTTCTCCTCCTCCTCCCCCGGTCGCGGCAGCCGTCATGTCGATCCAAAACCAAACGACGATTCCCTTGCCTATTGACAGCGTTTCTCATCCGTGTTCACAAATAGGAGGGACAGTATTACCAAAACAGGTTCCTTCTTGGCAGGGATCTTTTGTGATGAATGAAACAGTTCAAAACAGTTCATGTGTGTCCTCTTCTTCCTCGGAATCGTCAATCATCCCAGAAGTCTCTCAGTTTCAAGCCTTGGACAATAGTGATAACAACATAAGCTCCTTTATGTATGATGGCTACTATGTTAACAATGCATACGGCATGGAAACATTCGATCTTGGAACAGCAACAACAGTCACAACAGCTGAGAGTATGGCAGGAAACTGGATGAACAACAATGATGTTGCATCATTTAGCAACATCTGGGGCATGGATGAACTGGGGCAGTTCATAAACATGCAGTAATAAGAATTTAGGGGTTCTGGTTCTTTCTTTGTGATCGATGGACCAAATACTATATATATATATATATATATATATCCCATGATGTGATTTGTTATCTGACATGAAGCAACTGTCAATAAAATAGTTTATTTAGTTACTGGATTTATGTAGAGGGCAATTGATTATTTGTTGTACAAGATTAGTGTGATTGTTGTTTTAGTTGTTCTCTGCCCTGTTTGTGCTCTGATGTGGTGGTTTTTGCGTTGATCTCATGATAAGGGTCAACATTTGCAAAGGGCATGTAATTGGAAATCTTAGTGGAAAATGATTTTAAATTCATTATTTTCCTCACTTCTCAGCACAGAGCTCAAAGTCACAGAAAGTATTCGAAGTATCAACTTTTAGAAACTTGTGGATTAAGGTTGCTTTCATGAATGATACATTGCTTTGAAACACTCGCATAGAAACAGAGTCGTTGGTGGTCCAGTGTCCTTTTGAAAGAGAAGAAGCATGGATCAAGAAAGTGAAACATTTTTTTATCGAATTAATTATAATAGTTATTAATTTATTCAGTGTTGGAAATTCGTTAAATTTTTTTTTGTCTTTTTTCTCCCTTAATACGAGAGGGTAAAAAAGATATTTTCTTCTGTATTGTGGACAATCTTATCTAAGAGTGTTAAAAACCTAAATATAGACATCTCTAACGAGAATTTGATTCTTGATTCACTTGTTGCACAAGGGAGTAGTCTCAGACTCAATCCTCTTGATGGAAAAAAATAAATTTTAAAGTTGTTCTTTGCTCTTTTTGTCACCAAGGCTTATTTGGAAACTCTTTTCAGAATAGCTTTTACATATTCTGAGGTAAAACCTAGGTTTTGGAGAATAGATTTTTGAAAAATAGCTTTTATAGATTCCGAGACAAAACTTAGGTTTTGAAAAGTGATTTTTATTTGGGAAGTTATTGTGCTTGTTTGGGAACTTCGTTCCCAAAATGGAGCACGGAAGCCGAGACAAAACCATCTCGAAATCCGCAAAACCATTTAGAAATCTGTAAACTCCTTTCTCCCAAAAGAACTCCTTTCCCCCAACGGAGTTCCCAAACACACACATTAGCTTTTACAGATTCTGAGGCAGAAAAGTGGGTAGGAAAGATGAAAGAGAAAGAATGAAAAGTAGAAAAGAGAAAAGAGAAGAAAGAAAAAGTAGGAAAGATGAAAGAGAAAGAAAGAAAAAGTAGGAAAGAGGAAAGAGAAGGAAGGAAAAAAAGTAGGAAAAAGGAAAAAGAAAGAAGAAAAAAAGAGGAAAGATGAAAGAGGAAAAAGTAGAAAAAGTATAAAAGAGAAAACCTAGGTTTCAAACTGAGGTTTTGTAATCAAAATAACTTTTCAGAAGAATTTTTATACTTGGACAAAAATTAGGTTTTGAAACCAACTTCCAAACAAGCACTAAAGCCCTGTAGAATTGTAATGGGCTACAGAATTTATTGAATGCCTGTTTTCTCTTTTGGGCCAACTGAAATGCAAATTCATTAAAGAACCAAGAAGAAACATTCACAATAAGTTTGGCCAAAAATCTTAACAACAATGAAGCCCAACAAAAAGAGCCTAAAGCCCAATTATATATAAACAAACTAAAGCCCAAATACACTGAAAAACCATATAATGTGCTTGTTTGAAAACATTTAACTTTTACATAAAAGTATGTTCAACAGTATTTTTTCACAAAATGAGATAATCTCCTCCATATATTTATTTCGACTTGCGTAAAAGTACTTCTCTACCGCTTTTCCAAATGGACCCTTACTTATACCAAACACAATGAAAAAAGTAGCTATGTTTAATTTCAAGAATTGATAAAGTTATGTTCATGGAAAAAAGGATAATAAAATACTCCCTTCTTATTAAATATAAATCTTCACAGTGTACTTTACATTATAAATAAAGTTTTATATTTATAACCGATAAAGTATTTGATATATCATTCAATTGAACATGTTAAATTTTTTAATTTTTTTACTTCAGTATGTGAGTTGAAAATATGCTAGCCATTGAAATCATGTGTATCAAAATAATTCATCCGAAGATGATATCCTTTTTTCACTAAAAAAAGTTCAACGAAAGTTGGCAAAAAAGGGAAACAAAAATCGAGGAAAAATTTATGAAAGTTTACCTTAAATGCATGTGATTGTGAAAAATTTAATGCCCTCTTCTTGCATATTTTTCATATTCTTTTGAAAAGAGATAAACTGGTTTGTGCATTGAAAAAATTTAATAATTACCTTCTGATATTTGTGATTTATGAATAACATACTTCATTATAATTTGTATATCTTTATATGGATGTATTGAACAAGTATATAAAAGTTATAGGTAAAAATAACATAAAATGAATAGGATAAATGTTCGGAATTACCCTTTATATTTTTCAAAAAGAGGTATGGGTAGCATAAACAAATTTTGGGTGTAAAAATATTCATCATGATTTAAAAATGTCTTTAGAATGTTATGTCCGTTAACTTGAGATACTCTGACAGTTTTTGAAGTATTTGATTAAGGGTTTGTTTGGAAATGCGGTAGAAAGTACTTTTACGCAATTCGAGGTAATCTGGAGGGGATTATCTTGTTTTGCTGAAAAAGACTGTTGAACGTGTTTTTGACCTTACTTAACTCTTTATCAAACAAGCCCCAAATGTGATGATTTGGATGCTAAGTTAGCAAAATTAATATGCGTGTGTTTGGGAATCTACTGGTAGAAAGGAGTTTACGACTTTCGAGATGAATTTACGGCTTTTGATATACTTATTATCTTGGTTTATGTGTACCATTTGGGAAAAGTTTTCCCAAACAAGGCGAATATCATATGTGGCAATAAAGCGTGATTTAGAGCTGTTTGAGAGTTCATCTCCAAATCTAGATTTTGTTGTAACATTTAGATTTTACCTTAAAATCTTTGTTCCAGTACTCATTTTTTTTTAAATCTAGAGTTTAAAACTTAGGTTTTGAAAATACTATTTTCTCGTCAAATCCCATACTCTTTTACAATAAATTTTCTCTTTCCCCTTTTTCTTTATTTATCTTTCTTCTTTCTTACTTACTTTTTATTTCAAACTCCGTAAAATCTAATAACTTCCCAAACACAATCACCTTTAAAAAACTAGGTTTTGCCTTAGAATTTGTAAAAACTATTCTCCCAAAATCTATTTTAAAAAACATAGGTTTCTCTTTCCTCTTTCTTACTTACTTTTTACTTCGAAATCCATAAAATTTATTCTCCAAAACATAGGTTTTACCTTGAGCTCTGTAAAAGTTATTCTCAAACGGACTTCCAAATGAGCTCAGATCTTGTTTAGCTCCTAGTTTCAAACTTTAGATTTTGTTTAAGTACTCACATTTTTTTTAAAAAATGTTATTCTGAAGATAAAACTTAGGTTTTAAATATGGGCTTTGAAAAAATTATTTTCTTATCAAATCACACCCTTTTTCATAATAAATGTTCTCGATCCTCTTTTTTTTCTTTTTTCCTCTTTCATCTTTCCTACTCACTTTTTGCCTTGAACCGTAAAAGTCAATAACTTCTCAAACACAATTATCTTTTAAAACCAAGATTTTCTCTCGCAATCCGTAAGAAGTCATTCTACCATAATCTATCCTTCAAAATCTAAATTTTAAGGACATTGGCCAAAGAGAGAAGAAGAAATGCCAGAGTTATGGCAACTGAAAAAAATAGTAAAATCACAAGCGATCAATTTGAGAAAGCATTAACATGCCTCTGATGCAAAGACCATCGACTTCTTCTGCAACTCTTTGGAGACTGTCTTGGCAACAAAAAGCTTCAAAGGCAAAGTGATGTTTACCCAACTGAAAAAAATGTCCTCTCAAATCCATTGTCTTCTTCGTCATCCCACCACCTCCAAAAATTGAGCTCAACCCAAAAATCGAAAAATCTTTAACCAATTAATCAAACTCAGATATGAGAGAAAACCCGATTGAAAACAAAAAATAGAAGCATAAAAAACGCATAAATTATGTGAAGCTGAGAGAGAAGAAATGATAGTGTTTGAGCAAGCTTGAACTCAGGAATTAGATTTTAGTCGAGGCATCGATGAATTGCTTCGAAACCCATAAATATTCAGACTCAGCCATCATCGAAAATCATTGTGGGTGGCTGTCGATGATGGAATTATGCTCGAAAGAGGATCGGCGAAGGTTGAAGGATCTGAAGATAAACAGCATCCTCCTTCGTTTGTCGTCGTCCTCGCAAGTTAGAACTTGGTCATGATGAGGAAACTGCCACCCATCATTCGCTTTCAACCACAATGCATTATATTAAGGAGGTGGTTTCGACGTGTTGCCCTTAATGGAGGAAAGAGCAGAGGTTGGGTAAGTTGAGAAGAAAAGAAGACGACGATGATTAACAAGAAAAAGATGACAACATGGCAATAGCAGCATCGCCTGGGTAAAATGATGAACAATATTTTAGTAAGGAATCTTCAACATCTCGAATGGGCTCGAGAGATCCACTCTAACTCAGCAGCAACAGTTAGAGCAGCAGATCCAGCGAGACAAGGCGAGGGTGCAAAGTGGTGGGTTGGACCCCCCGCCGCCGCCGTGGTCTGAGAGTTCCCCTCCTCCCATCTGAAAAGCAAGTTCAGGGGCAGCCACAACAGAAACAAACAGCTCTTTCAGCCTCTGCTTTCCTCCCTGCTCCTCCTTGCCGCCGTTATTGGCATCGTCGGCGGAGTGAACTCCAGCCAAAAATCTTCCCGTGACGATAATTTAAATCTCTCCTCCCATCCTGCCCATGTCATCCTCAAATCTGCTTGCAGCCCGACGATTTACCCTGAACTTTGCTTCTCTGCCATCTCCTCCGACTTAATTCACAGAGAAATTCTCTTCCCAGCGCGAGGAAACTCTCGATGAGCTTCACAAGACATGATCTTTTTTTTTGTTTTTATGAAATTATTCTGTCAATGATATTGATTGCCTTGATTCTTTACTGTTTCTAATTTTGTTCTGTTTTGATTTCAGGGTTTTTGATCTTATTCTGCTTCTGATCATTCAAAACTCCTGACTACTTGTGATTTGTGATTGACCGGTAAGGATGGTTAAGGGTTAGTTTGGCATCAAGGTTTTGAAACCTAGGTTTCAAAATTTAGGTTTGAAACATAAGTTTTCTCTTTCATACTCTCTTTTTACTACTCTTTCTTACTTTTCTCTTTCTTACTTTTTCTCTCTTTCTCTTTCTTACTTTCCTCTTTCATACCCAC
>JANTPZ010090716.1:0-20276 GCA_025593235.1 Vachellia pachyceras | reverse complement strand
TTTTTTTTTTTTGGGTTTTTTGGGGTGGGTGTGTGTTTTTTGGGGGGTGGGGGGTTTTCGTGTAATTCATGGGTGGTGATTCATGAGATCTGTGTGGTGATTTTTTTGGGTGACGACAATGTAGTGATTTTAAACGTTTGTGGTATTGAGTATTCTCATGGGCTTATAAATCTAAAATGAGTAAATGACACATTTTCAAGTTATTGGCATGGAAACAGACTTCCAAACACCATATAAGCCTTGTATCAGTTCAAACTTGAAAGTTTGCCAATAAATCTTTATTTTGTATTTTAAAAAATTAAGCGTTTCATAAGTATATTATAATAAAAAGGCTAAGGTGCAAGAAGTTTTTGGTGACAAGGAGAAGCAATGTATTTGGAAGTTTTAAAATAAAGTAATTTTATTCTTTTCATTAAAAATATTAATAGTCAATTTTGATTTTTAACATTAAACGTTAATTTTTTAATGGAATGGAGCAATATTATTCTATTTTAAAACTTTTAAAGTAATATTGTTTCAAGAAAAAAATTTCAGGATAAATTTATCTTTTAACCCCGTAAAAATACTACTCTTTCGTTAATTTTCACATAACTTGGGTACCCAGTTGAAAATTAACCTTGATAACTCGGTTGTTGATAAACCAAGCGCTCATGTTACCAAATTCAGGGAGCAGCACAGTAATATCCTGCGAACGACTATTTTTGGCACTCCTTCCATGCCTTTCACTTCGTTCTGGTTTCCCATTCGTGGGTGACAAGGGTTTTGCGAACGTTTAACACAAACTCAACGGAGCTACTTGACACCATCATGAGAAAGGCTTCAGTCACATTGTTCCAGCATCTCACTCGTCGCCGAGTAAACCCTTTCGCCTCCAAATCATACAGCTGGGCTCCTTCAACTTCGTCCTCTCCGTCTCCGCCAATTAATCCACCCACTCATCTCAGGGGCTGCACTAAAAGCCATGGATTACTTACCAGAAACAAGTTTCTGGCAAACTCTTGCCAAAACATGGATACTCTTGTTGAAAATCGCACTCAAATATCATCTAGGCAGCGAAAAATAAAGGAAAAAACTGAGCTTGAGGAAGCTTTTGAGTCTGCAGAAACCAGTGAGGACATGCTCAAAATATTCAAGGATATGGAGGCAACTTTCGATGATAAAGAGCTGGGGATGGCTTCTTTGAAAATTGGCCTCAAACTCGATCAAGAAGGGGAGGACCCTGAAAAAGCCCTATCATTCGCTGACCGAGCTTTAAAAGCATTAGACAAAGATAACAAGCCTTCTGTACTCGTTGCCATGACATTACAGTTAATGGGTTCGGCAAATTATAGCCTAAAGAGATTCAATGATAGCTTAGGGTATCTTAACAGGGCGAATAGGATATCGGGTAGGTTACAGGGAGAGAACGATGTTGATGACATTTGGCCAATTCTTCACGCTGTACAACTTGAGTTGGCTAACGTCAAGACCGCCATGGGCAGGAGAGAAGAGGCCCTCGAAAATCTCAGGAAGTGTCTAGAGATTAAGGAATTGAGTTCGGAAGAAGATAGTAAAGAACTAGGTAAAGCAAACCGTGATTTAGCTGAAGCTTATGTTGCGGTTTTGAACTTCAAGGAGGCCCTGCCTTTTTGTATGAAGGCATTGGAGATACATAAGAAGCAACTGGGGAATAATTCTGTGGAGGTTGCACATGATAGAAGGATCCTTGGAGTTATATACAGCGGGTTGGAGGAGCATGAAAAGGCACTGGAGCAAAATACTTTGTCCAAGAAGATTTTAAAGAATTGGAATCTTGACTCTGATTTGCTGCGTGCTGAAATAGATGCAGCGAATATGCTGATTGCTTTGGGAAGATATGATGAGGCTACTGGTACTTTGAGGAGTCTTGTGCAGCAGGCAGACGCAGATAGTGAGACTCGGGCACTTGTACTTGTATCAATGGCAAAGGCCTTATGTAATCAGGACAAGTTTGCTGACGCCAAAAGGTGTTTGGAGATTGCTTGTGGGATTCTTGACAAAAGAGAAACGATCTCCCCTGTGGAAGTGGCTGAGGCATACTCGGAGATTTCAATGCAGTATGAAGCCATGAATGAGTTTGAAACTGCAATTTCACTGTTGAAGAAGTCACTGGCTTTGCTGGAGAGGCTTCCACAAGAGCAGCATTCAGAGGGAAGCATTTCTGCAAGAATAGGGTGGTTACTTCTGCTGACTGGTAAGGTGCAGAAGGCTATTCCTTACTTGGAAAGTGCTGCTGAAACATTGAAAGATAGCTTTGGTCCCAAGCATTTTGGAGTAGGTTATATTTACAACAATTTGGGAGCGGCATATTTAGAGTTGGCAAGACCCCAGTCAGCTGCCCAAATGTTTGCAGTAGCTAAGGACATCATGGACGTTTCTCTTGGTCCACATCATGCTGATACAATTGAAGCCTGTCAGAATCTTTCAAAAGCTTATGGTGAAATGGGAAGGTATGACTGACTTTTTTGATTTCATTTCATTTCGTTATATTGATTGTGTGTTTGTGGTAACAGGTTCACAGGCCTAGGGAAAGAATTAAATTTTTTTATCACTATTATTGTAATGGTAATTTATTTGGGCCTATTTAACTTCAACCACGTAAATGGTGAGCATATACTTTTTAGTTTTCTAGCTGTAGAGAGGTGGCGATGGATATCCAAGATCTATAAATCTGCACTAAAATACCTATCCAACCCTCATTAATTTTCATGGATCGAATGGCCAAGGTTGGATATAATTGTGAAGGCACAAATCATGGATTTCTAATGGATCCATCCTCTTTGGCCCACCCTAGACATAAGTATGAGTACGTGTATGTTTAGATGCATGAACTTGCATATGCAAATGTGCAAAATGCAAATTTATTCAACTATCTACACACACGCACACGCAAGGAATTATGTTCTGAAGCAAACCTGAATTTATAAACATATGGATGCTCAAAGTTCACGTTGTTAACTGCATGAATTGGCTGCCCAACTTAACCCGAGGTTTTACTGGCCCATTTTCTATCCAGTTGCTAATGTTAGATGCGGTTGACCCAAATTGTAATTGTAAAGCTGTGTGCCCCCCCCCCCCAAAAAAAAGTTGTATGTTCTTGTGCTTGTATGTTAGCACTTATAACCTGTGTGATGCGGTTGCAGTTTATTGAACATGCGAGATGGATGTAAACATCTTAAATTCATTAATTATGGAAAGTTTTGATTTATTTCTGCCGTCTGTGTATGTGTTCGGTGTTTCTGCTGGTAACAATAGATATTAAATTCATGAAAGAGTGACGTTTCATATGATTTATTTTTATGTTAAAGTCTTGGCATCCAAACCAACGCTGTGAATTTGGAAAAAAAGAAGTGTTATTATATGGTTGTTATGTCAATACTCTAAGTGCATGATAGATTTCCTTGCCCCTGATCACTTTGGAATGTTCCATAATTTCTCTTGCAATCTTTTTTTTTTTTGAAAAAGGGCCTTGGAAACGTATGCTCCAAACAAAGGTTGCTTATAGACTTCTAGTTCATGGAAATGTATTCGTTATCCTGGTTGTATTAGATGCTGAACTTTTATGCTTCTTGTCCTGTTAGATTTGCTCTTGGCATCTTGATTCATATCAAGGATTGTGAAATGGTTCTTATTTTTGAAGCGAAATAAGATCAAGGGGGAAGGTGTTTATACTGTTTAGAGGAATTAGTTGCTAAGATATCCTCTTATTGGGTTGGTTGACACCATTTCCTCTTAAATATGCTAGCATGTTTCTGTTACCTGAATTATGTCATATACTTATTAGTTTTTCTTTATCTTGACAAAATGTGCAAATATATAACCTTATTTGTCATGGAAACTGGTAAAGATATGGTTGACGGTATCCTTTGTGTCTCGGAATTGCAGCTATGGCCTTGCAATAGAATTTCAACAGCAAGCTATAGATGCTTGGGAAAGCCATGGAGCAGGTGCTGCAGATGAACTCAGAGAAGCCCGCCGACTTCTCGAGCAGTTGTATCAAAAAGCCAGTACTGCTTCTGGAAATGAGTTTCCCATAAAGGCTTTGTCTTTACCTGATACACCTCAACCCCAACCCAACATCTCACTTCAATCCAGCAGCAGTGTTTAGTAGTCTTCCCATTTCTAATCACAAGATATACCATGTACAGTTTTTGGCTGCTAGTTTCGAGTTTTCCTCACTCGGAAAATATAGTTTGGGAATGTCGTCATATTTAAGCATCTGTTTTCTTTCATATTCAGAATTGAACCTTTTTTGTATCAAAAAAAAAAAAAAGAATTGAACCTTTTTGTTAAAAGTAGTCAACTTTCTCTTCATATAATTTACCTATTTGTTTTCCGAGCTTACAGAAGCAATATAAGCCAGCTCCTGAATAAGTGATCAGGCGAAGGGATGCTCCGTCATGCGTACCATGTATTTGTGACTCTACTGTAGCTTCTATTGAAATTGGGACTTCTTTGATATCCAACTGCTTGTTATCGGTAGATGTCAACCTCATGCCAGTTATGGCTGTTGACTGATCTGAATTTCATTTCCATTTTTAAAGAGAGCGTTGAAGAGAAAACGTAATGGATTTCATCTATCTTTTTCTCATTCATTTTTTCTTATTTTCTCTAAATGTCCAAAAAAAATGTATTTTTGCTTCTATTTTCTTTTCTAGTTTTCTCTTTACTTACTTTTCTCACACTCCAAACGTAGAATAAAAGTATGACAAGAAATAGTGGTTGAGAGATATCTTTCCATGAATAAAAATAAATTTAACGGGAGAGAAGATATGTTGTTTGGTTTGATTAAAAGATGTGAGGTTAAGGTCGTGACAAATAATAATTAAAACCAAACATCCCGAACATCTGAATTGTGATTTGGACCATATAAAATACGGTTTATAGGTAGTGATACGACAAACTCATGGGCATGTCCCATTTATTTTGGGAGTCATTCGAACTTAAAAAATAAGAATCTGCCGGCCTGACAAAGCATCGATAATTGATGATTATGAATTCAATGTGCTTTTGAGCCTCTGTTTATGCAGTCTGGTCTATCCAGTTACTAAAATCAAAGTGATGGAGAAACTCGTTTCGTATTGGTACAATGTTCGACCTGTGCCAGAGGGTTACATTTTCCCACCAGAAACAAGACCCAGGAACCTTCATGTTCCTATAGGTGAAGTAATTCCAGTGATTGATCTCAGTGGAGCAGAGCAAGGTGATCGAACACTTAATATTCAGAAAATTGAAAATTCTCAAAGCTGCTCAGGAGTTTGGATTCTTTGAGGTTCGTATTACTCTACTTATCTTTTATCTAGGCCTAAGCCCAAGGTTTGAAAAGTTCGATTCCCTGCTATATAACTGTGATGACTTGAAAGCAGGTCATAAATCATGGGGTTTCACAGAATTTAATGAATGAAGAAATGGGTGTGCTCAAAGAACTTTTCCAGAGGTTGAATGAGCCTGAAATGTTAGTAGGCGTTGCAGGCTTAGAACGTGCAGTGTACTTCTCATAAGTTTCATCTATGGCGGGACTTTTGATGCACCCATGTCATCCTCTGAAAAATGACAGCACACCTGGCCTCAAAACCCAACTAGATACCGGTAAATGATACAGCCTCTTCAACTGAAATCTAAGTCTTTTTATCATATATTTGTTTGGTTTAGTCATAATTAATTGATTCTTGTGAGTTGTTAGAGTGTGTACGAGCTTGTTCGGTTGAAGTAAAGAAGTAGGCTTCAAGGATTCTGGCATTAGTGAAGGACTTGGACTAAAATGTGGATATTTTGATGATGAACTACCTAGTGGAAGCATGATGCTTTCAGTTAATCACTATCCACCATGTCCTCAACCAAGCTTGACTCTAGGTTCATCTAAGCACACCGACACGAATCTGATCACCATTTCACTTCAAGATGGCATCTACGGACTTCAAGTCTTGAAAGAAGACAAGTGGGCAGGTGTTGAGCCTAATCCTCATGCGGTTGTAGTCAATATGGGTTGCCTCTTGCACGTACACACACATCTGAATTTGTATCATCTTTTTTCATGTCAGAATCAAGAAACTGATCTTGGATAGGAAATGAGGTTAATTATATATGTTGTTGGGGTTGCAGGTGATTAGTAACAACAAACTAGAAGTGCAGAGCATAGAGTTGTGACAAATCCAAATACTGCTCAAACATCGGCTGCATTTTCCATAGTTGCTTTAGAAGACAGTATCATAGTGCCAGAAAAAGATCTTACGAATGAACTCCATCCTCCAATTTATAAACCGTTCAAAACTAAGGATTTTTTTACTCAATACCTTGCAAAGGACGGTGATTCAGAGGCAGCATTGAGATCTTTTTTGGCATAGCATCTGAGCAATGGAAGAATGTTAATTTTGCTTTGTGTGTTTGTGTGTTTGGAATACATGTGTCTGCATATGCACTAAAAGTGGAGTATGCTCTTCTATTTCTAGCCGTGTCTACTCATAAACTCAAAGTTATGTTATGAATCCGAATGCTGTATTGTTATGAACTCAATTTACCAGCAATTTTGTTTCGATGTGTGTGTAGATGAAAATTGTGTTCAATATTGAACATAGCTTATTTTTGGTATATAAAGGAAGATAAGTGAACAAATGTGTAGCCTTGTAGTGCAAGTGGCACGAGAGTTGCCCATCGTGGCACTTTAACGGGGTTCGATATCTGCCTGCAAGCAATAGCTTGCCTACTCAAAAGTACAACAGGATTTTATATTCAACTTCACCGGTCATGAATGATAGGCTTGGAAAATAAACTGAGCTCTACCCTTTGGCTTTCAATGAAAATCATATAAAAACTTAGAATAGTACAAATAGATCAAGCTAGGCAGTTAAAAATCATTAAATCGTATCTAAACTAATTTAGATTCATTCACAAGTTACCTGCAGATTGAATCTAGTACTCGTCTATTGTATAATGCAGTAATTTATAGCACAGCACATTCTTCGAAGCTAAAGTAGGCGGGCCAGCTTGTCTTTGTAATTTTATTTTGAGGACGAAAATACGGCAACATGGAAGCATGTGATCAATAATAATGAAGGACTTAACTTTCCAAATTTCATTCTGCTTCTGGTCATCAAGATTCCTGCCCTGTTCCCTCTTCTCCGTTTTTTACTCCTTTTTCTGCCCTCGTCAAGTCACTGAGAGATCAGAATAATGGAGAAACTTGTTTCAAACTGGTACAATGTGCGAGGTGTGCCTGAGAATTACATATTTCCGCCGGAACAAAGACCAGGAAACGTTCATGTCCCAATTGGTGAAGACATCCCAGCGATTAATCTCAGCGAAGCAGAGAAAGGCGGCCGAACTCTCACCATTCAGAAGATCCTCAAGGGTGCTCAAGATTCTGGATTCTTTCAGGTTCAACTTCAAGCCACAATTACTTTTTCCCTTTTTGTGTCCTTGCCATAAGATTTCTTCCAATCTTCCACGCTAACGTGTGATGAATCCTGAGCAGGTGATTAATCATGGGGTTTGAGAATCTAATGAACGAAACGAGGAGAGTGGTGAGAGAGTTTTTCCAGATGCCGAGTGAGGCAAAGAAACGTGTACACTGAAGACTTCAGCAAGAAATGCATTTTTTTACGAGCGGTATAAGTTGTGCAAACGAAAAGGTTCATCTGTGGCGTGACTTCTTGAAACACCCATGTCATCCTCAAGACAAGTGGCAGCGTTTTTGGCCTCAAATCCCAACCAGATACCGGTAAATTAAAATATGAAACCCCTTTACTCATTCACTCACTCACAAATCTTATCAAATATTTGGGTTCAGTGACTTTGATCTGTGCTTCTTGTTGTTGTTAACAGAAAGATTGTTGGGGCGTGTTCAGTGAAGTTAAGAAACTGGCTTCAAGGATTCTGGGGTTCATCAGCGAAGGAATTGGCTTGAAAATGTGGATATTTCGACAACGAACTAATTTGACAAGTATACTTGAAAAACATTTTTTTAGTAGATAGCACGAAAATGTGGATATAAAGGAGTCCAATAGTGGACCACAAAGATCATGGGTTGATGGACTATTTAAATACAAATCAATAGGTCACATTAATTCGTCTCTAATCGACAATACGGTCATGAGTTTCTTACTTTGTTTTGCACCCTGTTGATCATCAGCGATGGAGAAACTTGTTTCAAGCTGGTACAATGTGCGACCTGTGCCTGAGGATTACATATATCCACCAAAAAAAGACCAGGCGACGTCCTTGTTCCTAAAGGAGAAGGCATCCCGGTGATTGATCTCAGTGAAGCAGAGAAAGGTGATCGTCGAACACTTGTAATCCATAACATTCTCAAGGCTTCTCAAGAGTTTGGATTCTTCCAGGTTCATGTTCTTTTCATTAATCTTATTCTTTTCCTCAATCTCTGTGATCAAATAGGAAGTCTAAGGTTTTGCTTGCAATAATGATAAGGCAGGTGGTGAATCATAGGGTTTCGGAGCATCTGATGGATGAAACATTAAGAGTGGTGAGGGACTTCTTCCAAACGCCAGATGAGGCCGAGCAACACTTGTACACTCAAGATTTTAGCAGCAAGTGTATTTATTTCTCGAGCTGTGAAAATATGCAAACGAGAAGGTTCATATGTGGCGAGACTTTTTGCAGCACCAGTGGCATCCCTTCGACAAGTGGCAGCATTTCTGTCTAACACCACTAAGATACAGAAAGATTGTTGGGGCATGTTCAGTAGGAATTAAAAATTTGGCTTCAACCATTCTGGGGCTAATCAGTGGAGGACTTGACCTCAAATGTGGATACTTTGACGGTGAACTAAGCGCAATAATGGTGCTCACAGCTCTTCCGCATCCACCGTGCCCTGATCCAAGTTTGACTCTGGGAACTTGCCCGCATGATGACGCCAATCTCATTACTTTTCTGCTGCAAGATGAAGTTTCAGGACTTCAAATCTTCAAAGATGACCAATGGATTGGCGTTGAGCCTGTTCCACATGCTTTTGTGGTCAACGTCGGCTGCCTCCTGCAGGTACACGATGCACTTTTCACTATTAGAATATATCAAGAGAGTCTAAGTTCCAAGTCAATTGGTTAGACATTGAATTCAAGGTATTTAAAGTTGAAGTAGGTCTTATTTAGCTGGCTTAAGTCATTTCGATTAAAAAAAAAAGACAAATCTAATGCATGCCTCATTCATTTTACTATAAGTTGTGATTAACGGGGATACGTTGGAGACGAGTGCAGGTAATCAGTAATGGCAAATTAAGGAGTGTGAAACACAGAGTGGTAACAAATGAGAGCAGATTTCGATCATCGGCTGCGTTTTTTGTGACGGCTTCGGAGGATAGTGTGGTAGAACCGGCAAAAGGAGTTGTCGATGGACTCCATCCTGCCGTCTACAAATCCTTCACGCCTAAGGATTTCTATATGAAGTTCTTTGAAAAAGATGCCGACACAGACGCAACGTTTAATCATTTCATGACTCAAATAAATAAAATAGTCTTGTTATGTGGAGTTTGTTTACAGCTTCGTTGGCTTGCCTTTGTTCAATTAAATACTACTATGTCAACAATCAAAACAGAGCTTTTGCGAGTATGAATTGCTCGTGATCTCGCTTTTTATGGTTTCAAAATTTTCACACTTCACTTGTAGAAGAAACTACTTAGTGATCAATCCAGCCCGGAATGGATTCCTTTGATTATTTCTGTCCAACAAGACTCTTGATGTTTCCTCCTGGTTCCCTCATCCAAACTCCCCTGTTTTCTTATTCTGGAGCAGCCTTGAGCTCTCATCCACCGCATCACTGTTATGGACACCGTGACGTTTGAAAAATCAATACCAGTATATTATTTAGTGATATCCTAATTTGTTGGTGTCTTGCGTGACGGTTTCTGCAATTCAAGTTCAATGTTTAGCTATAAAATATTCCTCACGTGCTCAATAAAAATCACTATTTTTATGGTTGCACTTGCAATAACACCTTTTACGTTGTACACTATTTCTTTCTTTAAAAAAAACAACTTCGTTAACTAATGAATTGATCTGTCACCTTGGGACCCCTCTGTTATGTATTTCCAAAACTCGATTCGGCCTTAGACACTGATGACCTCACCTGCAAAAAAACAAAGGGCATTCATTAATTATGAGCAAAATTCTAACGAGAATGGTTGGGGCGACACGATTTGGGGGGGGGTCCTCTTAGCCGTCGCCACTTTGTGATTCAGATCCACATTCGTTGAACTCTGCCAACAATCTCCATCATGCTTCCTCCTCAACGCTGATAATTACCCCCATCCATTGAATCTGAATCCACAAGGCAAATCAACTTGATTTCCCGCCCAATCATGAATTGGCTGCCCCTTATAAATGTCAGGGTCAAGCAAGTATCGATTAGTACAAACAGTCAAGAATGGAACAGTCGCCGAAGAAAACGGCCAAGGAAGATGAACCAGGAGAAAGCAAGTATAGAGGAGTGCGAAGGCGGCCATGGGGGAAATTCGCCGCCGAGATTCGAGATTCCAACAGGCACGGAGCTCGATTGTGGCTGGGAACTTTCAACACGGCAGAAGAAGCCGCGAGAGCCTACGATCGGGCCGCTTTTGGGATGAGAGGGCCTTCGGCCATTCTCAACTTCCCAGAAGAACACGGTTTGAGCAATGTGGGGAGTGGTAGCAGCCACTTCCATCGGTGTCCGTCGTCGTCTTCTTCTCCTACAACGGCGGAGGCTCAGGGTGGAAGACCAGTGTTCGAGTTCGAGTGTTTGGATGATCAATTGCTGGAGGACCTTCTCGATTACGCCACCAAGAAGGAAGAGTAAACCCAGAAGCCTAGCGCCTACGAATCTAATTGTCGCGCGCGCGCACCTTTTCTGTTAGAAAGTAGCCTTAACCTCTGCAGTCTGTTTGATATAAGGCTAAACAGAGACTAGGTTTAGTGCATTTGTATAGGTACTTTAAACTCCTTTATTTTCTCAATTTTGATCTTTAACTCTGATGTAGTTTATAAAATTATAAGTGATCCCTCTTTCTTCTGGTGTTGAATCATTTTTGATTTAGAGTTCTATTCTTTTTCATTCATGACTATGTGGGTGATTAATTATATGTAAGAAATCGTTATAAAAAAGTAAAAATCTTTTTTAAATCCAGTCCAAATGTATAAATCCTAATTTAAATTTACATTTTTAGCAAATTCCTAATAAAGTTTACAAGCTTTTGTTATAAGGGATTTTTGAATGTTGTTGAAAGATTATTATACCCCTTTGTTATTAAAAATGAAAATTAAAAGTAGATGAATACCTATTTTTCATTCCAAATTCCCATAAGCTTTTAATTTTAAAAATCAAAATCATCAATTCTTTAAATGATTGATATATGAACTTTTAATTCTTTTAGTCGACTTTCAACAATATTGAGGATATGTTCTGACAATTTCTCTTTTAATCTTAAATTGCTATTTTGTTTTGACTTTTTTGCAAAAATCTTGTTATGAAATGTTTATACAAAGATTTTGTTTTGAATAAGAGTTTGTATAATTACTAATTTTTTTTTTGACTTTTTTGCTATTCAGTTCTAATTTTTGTACTATTTTATTCAATTTTTTTATTTATTTTCTTATTTTAATATACAAGTAAGGAACAAAGCATATCAACAACATAATAATTATTATATACAAGAGGAATTGTCTTATGTGTTCACACATTTTCAAAACAAATTAAGAAATAAAATGAAGGTGTAGATAAGGAGAAAATGTTTTGTAAAAAAAGCAAAGACAAAAGAGATCATGCCAAAAAGAGAGAGATAATAAAGGAAATATAGGTAAAATCTTAAGATGCAAAAATCCTAAATAAGACATGTAAACCTTATTAATCTTAAGATGACTAAATTAGGATTTTTGTATTTTGGTTAGCTTTATTTAGGGTTTTCCCCAAAAAAATATCTAGGAGATAATTATAAAATAAATATAAAATTATTTGAGTTAAATAAGATTAATGAAGTCAACAAACAGGAATATATAATTAATTAAATGCCGTAGAGGGTGGAATTCAAAATAATTAAGTTGAGGCGGACCTGACCTGGAGTTTGCAGGCCCAAAGCTGTTCTTACTAATGGCCCAACAGATCTTGGGTCGAAGAATGTTTAGGTTAACATTCTGAATGTTTAGGCCCAAAACTGTATCTGAATGTGGCCCAAAAAGATGTTTTAGGTTTATGATGGAAAATGTGGTTATATAGTGGTGACAGGGAAGTTGATTTCTCTCTCTCTTACGAATTAAATGTAACATAATCATGATTAAGGCACTGTTGAATATTAAATACAAAAATCTTCCTCAGCAAAAATTTAAATCTTGGTTCAATTACCAGAGTTTTACCAACGGCTGGTTGGATCAAGTGGTAGCTTGTTCCAGCTTAAACAAGGGCTCGAGTTCGAGTCATTGTGTATGCAGCAGCCACCGTTGGGAGACTCACCCACCATTTCTAGTTGCGTGACGCGGGTCGGGTTCGGACTAGTCGGAGTGAAGCTCCGGTGAACCGGGCCGGAAACAAAAAAAAAATGTACCAGAGTTTTTTTATTTATTGATTCTCTTATTTTATTCGATTGGTTGCCTTCACCAGTAGAATAAAATTGATTGGACTTTTGAAAATACATGAGTTAATACAATTTTTCGTAATTTAAATTTTTCCTTTTAGTTTAAGGTCTCTCAAGAGATATATGATCCAAATTTTCATTAAATTGTAGAGAGATATATGAGAATCAAACCATTTGATTTGAACTTGAAGGAAGAAAAATTCAAATGAGAACAAGGAGCGAGGATTGTATCTTTGTATGAACCAAGTTGTAAATATAAAACCAACACAAATTACTTCTATAATAAAATTGATTAAACGTCTCTATTCAAAACAAAACACCACTTAAGCAGTGATGCAATCTTGACGTTGATTGTCGCCGCCGCACAGTTCGAAGTTTCTATTAATCGGGGCCCAAGTGGAGATTAAATAAACTAAATGTATTATTTAATTGTAATACATATTCTGAAATATATATCATTATATTATAAATCATTATAGCTTAAAACCTAATACTAATGGACTGAAACAAAAATGGAGACAAACTTTGGTGATTAGAGATTATATTTACCATGTTGAAATACAGTTCTGAATCCTAGTTAAATTGGGAATCTCTGTTTAACAACGTGGAGAATGACCGTTGGTAAGAATGTATTTTATAAAATGATTTTTATCTAAAATACATTTTAGTAGAATGCATTAATATTTAAATAAACGTTGAATTCATAATGCATTTTGGTAGAATATATTCTGCTAAGAATGAGTTTTTTACTTATAATGTATTTTAACAGAAGGGGTTTTCAAATGTTGAAATCTGCAAACTAATAAACTTTTAAGCCAAAAATGCATTTTAAACGTACGAAAGGAGTTGACAGACAAATTAAATGTTATTCTTCAGTATGAGTAATGGACAGATTGTAACAGTAAGAAATAATATAAAGACAAAAATATCATTCCAATCATCAACAAAAACGTAAGCACAACTAACTTTGATGAACAGTATGGCATATTGACAGAGCAAAGTGGGACTACAGGAAGTTGAGGGTGGAATGGACTGAAATCATATAGATAAAAGAAACATGAGATGAGAGTAAAGTCGTGTTTTTGGTTATTGTGGGAGTTACGCAATTTATTCAATTGATGAAATTTAGAAATTGTTAGAATTTGATCCATGCGTCAACTTAGTTATCTACACGCATGCTGAAAACTGAATCTTCTTCGAGAGCTAGCGTTGTCCGCAAGAACTATATATTTCTCCTCTCCAATGCTGTGCCTATCTCATATGTGGGTGGAATCAACAGATCTCAACCGCATTGGCCTGCTGCTGTGTGTACCAATTCACTCCTTTTAGTTCTCTATTAACCCAGATTCACACGTTAACTTGAGCAACATGAGACTTGTTTTCAACACATGACAACTACAACATCATTGAGATAGAGCTTGTTTTGTTGTTAGAAAAACGCGTTTACACAAATCGATATAAAATCATCTCACATATTTACCTTGCAGATCGTAAATCAAATTGAAAAGGTAATTTCTACTATTAATTCAAACAGACATTAAAATTTAACATCATGATAGATTTTTTATGGGTGCAAAAAAGACTGAGCTGTGTATGAGAGGCTCACCGAGATTAGAAGATACTTGTAGATTTAAAAAAATGATTGCGTTGGTACTTACCGCATCTTTGATTGTAAAGTAATTTAACTTGTACGAACATTAACTTTGGTACACAATAGCACTGTACACAGGACAAATGTACATCATCAAAACAGGCAAACCCTAGTAACAACTGACAAGATATGAATCGCATATGATACGATCTAGATTTTAGTAATTAATAATGTTCTTAACGTTAAATTCAACATCAAGAAACCTCCCATGTCATATACTTCGTCTGCATCCAACACAAAAGCTATATCATTAGAAAAACCAAAACTCAGCAACGTGATTAACAATTTATTTTCTGTAAAAGTCGGTGACGAGATTCTTGGTAATGACGGGGCTCTTTTGGCCGTTTCTCGAACTTTTATTCCTTATCAAATGTTTTTCTTTTGTCCAATATCAGATACAGGTAAAAAAATGAGATGGTGATTGATGTTAGGTTTCAAAAAATAATATATTATGCAGTATAGACACTATTGTTCAATTTGAGAAAGTGTTTGCTCCAAAAAAATTGAGAAATAATTTGATAACAAACGAATGCACAAAAGAGAAAATTTATTTCAAAGGTTTATATGGGAATGTATATAATTAATTAAGCCCAAGTTGCAGTACTGGGATATATTGGCTGACAATTCTTCTAGTGAAATTAAAAAACTCAGATCTTGTAATTGAAAAAAAAATAGTTTTGAATTAGCTACCCGCCCACCCCATTTGACTGCCATTTAAACAACTAATCAATGCTGTCCCTACATTTGATGAGTGGATAACCACTGATTACATTTGCTAATCTACAGTAAGTCATACCATTTACAATCTATATGTAACTGATGACAAATTTTGTACCTTCTAATATACATATATTGATTTTAATGATTAAAATGACAATAGAAAGTTAGAAACAAAGTAAACCATTAAATAAATGACTACATGATTATTGGGAATGGTTTGAATTATCTGGCATGAGCAATATTTTTGTGTTTTTATTGATCTGCCCATTTTAAAGTTACTGTTAGGGTTACATACGCCTACATTAAAATTAAAATTTTGTCTTGAATAGAACAATTGAAAAAAAGCAGGTAATAGAAATGAAAGAAAACAAAAAATAAATCTTTTATAGAATTGATTTACATGTTTATATCAAAAGTAAGTGAATGGTAAAAATATAATAAATGACACGAATATAATTAATTTGTAAAAGATAATATAAAGAGCCTTAGACCAAACACTCGTTCCCCTTTTTTATGGAAGTGAGCTTTCAATTAAACAAAGAAAGCTATGTTGGCCTACCAAACACTTTCAGTTTTTTTAAAGAATTTATATCCTTTCCACAAAACATGGCTAACAAAAAAGAAAGGTGATAGATAATAAGGAGACATGATAAAAGAGGTAGGGGTTAATAATGGAATTTTGATTTTAGTGCCTATGATTTTAAAATGTAATTTTTTATCCTCACAGTTTTATAAAAACTTGATCAAAGGCTAATGGGTTAACTTATAGGAACTAAATTGAAAACTTGTTAAAAGTATAGGATGAGTTTTGATTTTGATCATTGTACTTATGAAATTGGTCTATGAATTCTTATTAAATTATATGGACAAAAAAATCAATAGGTACTTGAAACTATATAAATCAAAATTAAAATTCAACAAAAAAATGTAAGGAGTAATAATAATATTAATCCAAAAAGATACAAACAGGAAAGATCATCAGGCCATGAATTTCTAAAAAGAAGGAAAAAATGAGAACAAGACAAAAAGTCTAAAACAAAAGAAATGGAAGAAGTATTAATACATCATCCACATACATATCATAAAAATGTTGTACTATTAGCACAATGAAAAATGAACAATGTACGGAATTATTTAATATAAACCTTATGTATTGTATACGCAGCGTTTTTTTTTCTTGGCTTATAAATAACACAGTTTCGCATAAATTATATGAAATGGAATTAAATTTCATAATTAAAGTGGCGATATAAACAAAAATACGATACTAAACATTGATTCAGAAGAGATTGAATCTTATACTCATTGTTAAAATGTTAGTAATTAAGAAAAGCTATACCATTCAAATCCAATGCGCTGTCTCATATCATTGAACCCCATGAGAATAGATTGAAGTCAAGCAACAATGTTCCTATGATGGTGTATTAAAAAAATTGCGGCGGCCGCTGACTAGATAAGCACCATGGACCTATCCTATATAAATAGGTGCAAGAATGGGACGAAAAGCCATACCACACCAGACTGCAACCCTAGCCAGCATGTCTTGGCCATCCTATCAGCAACCATGCCCAGATTGGGAGTTTTGGCAGGAGATCCCTGATCTTTTCCTGGCCCCTTCATCGAGCGAGCGAGCTCATGAAGACCCTTTGCACGATTATATTTGCTTCGATATGATCGACAGGGAGGCAAATCAGCCGCCGGAGACTGTGAAAGAGAAGACATACATAGGTGTGAGGAAGAGGCCTTGGGGTAAATTTGCAGCAGAGATCAGAGACACCACCAGGAATGGGACCAGAGTTTGGCTGGGGACGTTCGAGAGTGCCGAGGAGGCTGCTTTGGCTTATGACCAAGCTGCATTCACCATGAGAGGCACCAACTCTGTTCTTAACTTTCCTGTTCAACAGGTGAAGGAGTCTCTGCAGGACATCAAATATGGTTGCCGCCAAGGGTGTTCGCCCGCCTTAGCCCTCAAAGAGAGGCACTACATCCAAAGAAAACTGTCGTCAAAGGCTAAGAAAGACAAAGCCAAACAGCAATCAGACGTGGTGGTGCTAGAGGACTTGGGTGTTGAATATCTAGAGCAGCTTCTCACCATATCTGATCAAACTGCAAGATAAATATATACTTCCAATAATCATAACTATTTCACAACTCTATTACTATAATCTCTACCATTTGTCCATATACACCCTTATACTAAATTTGGAGGGACCCTCGTCTTATTTTCATCCTTCTTTCTTTATTATGTGGCTATGATCTTAAATCACCATTTAGGGGTTCATATCTTCGTAATTGTAGTAACACAGCCCAGGCCCTTCCGTTCTATTTGTTAGTGTTCGTTAAGAAATTTGATATCGGACACGCTAAGAAAGGAGTGCAAATTATAATGATTACACTGTCAGCTGAAGCAAATTAAAGCAACCCCTTTCACAGGGAATTAACTTGACCACTTCTTTTGTTCGTCCAGCTAACCCTCACGGCGTCTGCCTTTCGAAGTTCTACAATATGCGACGTTCATCGTATGGGCTTCTATTTCCAAAACTCTAAATCCTTCCCTAGTTTTACCCAAATAAATCTTCACAAGACGGACCAAACAAGACGAATCAATCAGCAAGTTTACAAATTAGACTACCAATTTTCGAATCACACAGCTACCTAAAACATTTTGATGAGTGTCAACGAAAGCAGAAATATTCATACAACCCAGAGAAAATAATATACACAATAACTTCGCAAGAAGTACATGGTTAACTTGTATTGACGATTCAAATCGTCCCATATATGATGAAGGACAAGTACTACCAGAAAAATGTCATTTAGCGACGGAAAATCCATTACTAAATGACTATTTTTCATCAGAAAATTTCCATTTAGCGACGAGAAATATTAGCGACCCTCATTTTAGCAATGAAAAATGGCATTTTTCTGGTAGTGAAAGATCCTTAAACATTGTCTGATGAGTATGGATTACTTGGGAGTTTCTTACCGTGAAAAACTAGTTGTGCTAAAAAGAAGAAAAGACTCAGGATGAAAAGAAGCAAGTCTCATTCATATTTTCACTCTCTCTCTCTCTCTCTCTCTCTCTCTGAACTTTACAAAAACTTTACAATCAAGAACTACAAAAGATTTTAACACTGCATTTGATGCTGTGGGAAAAAGATTAATAGTTAACCAGGAAAGGAGTCACCATGTATAAGATAGATTTTGTACCATAATCACTAAAGGAATTTGGCTGTTACATATAAAAAATTTTAATTGGGAGCTAGGGAGATATTATATACACTAAATGTTGCAATTTAATCTCATTAGAAAAAATGTATTATGGTTTATTATCAAGCATACAGGCCACAGCAGTATGAGTATATGTGCTTCCTCTTCACACTCTCATGCACTAGTCTACCGACTGAAGGGCAAAGAAAAATTAACAACTTGAAAAAGCTACTAAAGAGCAGTATGAGGAGTTCCTTATCTCAAATTATGAGTAGTTCTTAATTTCAAACTGCACATGCTAGAATAGCAAGTTATACTTGCAGTTATAAGATTCTCACAAGATTAATCACAGTAACAATTGATTCTGGCATGACAAAACATCTCTCCAACGGCATGTTTCCCAGATGCAACACATCATAGTCAATAGAAAAATCAGGCCCTATCTTACACATACTTTTTTTTAACAAAAATACAATAACAATAATATCAACACTATATATATACGATTTACCAAGAATGTCATACCTTGTTTTGTTTCGCATTTGATATCTCACTTCATTGTATTTAAGATCATCAGAGTAGATTTGAATTCTGCAGCCTCCAATAACAAGAAATAGTCTTAAATGAGAAAGAAAGTAGAATCATCAGAGTAAATTTGAATTCCACAGCTCCCAATAACAAGAAATTATCTTAAATGTGAACGAAAGTAGATACTCATAAAAATATAAGACCGACAATATACAATCTACCAAAAATGCTATACCCAGTTTAGTTTCACATTTTATATCTCATTTCATCTCATTTACGATTATCAGAGTAATTATGCAGCCACCAATAACCAGAAATTGTCTTAAATGTGCAAGAATGTAGTTAATAAAAAGGTAAAAGCAACCAACTTAGGCGAACTGAAATGGTGGAGATGGAAGTTTAGATGTAGGCTTGCTACTTAGATTCTTCACAGGAAAAAAAGAGAAGGTCAAGTAAAGCAACACCGACTTCATTGAGCAAACCAAATAAAAAAAAAAAGGAATTCTCCAAGAAAATGCTTTTAACAAAAAATATTTTTATGATGGCAGTTACAAAATTTTCTTTACTGTATAACATTCATAGGCAACATGACACAAGTTTTAACCATAGCATAAAAAAAGGAGCCGACCTGCATGCACTCAGTTCATATTAAGCAAAGTCATGAAGCAAACTGTAACTCAAGGAAGAACTCCTGGCACAGATATGGGCATATGGCAAAGATGTCTCTTTGAAATTTGCTACTCATATTGGCCAGTCTTTCATATCTATCTTTCATTATATGAAAATTGCATTTAAGCAGATTTTTAAGTGTAAAGCACAGATAATAGATGAAAATTCATCTTGCATGTATTTGTCTTGTTTGAGTAAATTGAGTTATCCAGGAAATGATGCATTGTATTGGCTAATGGCTACTAAAAACGAATAAAAAATATAAAAGATAATTGCTATGTAATTGGTGGAAATAATCATACATAGAGATATTTTAGGTCAGTTATAGAATTAATTCTAAACATGCATACCAAACCACAACATGTAACTCGAATCTACATCCAAGAATCTTAGCTAGATGCTTGGGCAAAGACGATACACATTCCATTATTCATCTATGCGTATGCGCGTGTATAAAAAATCAACAGATCCAATATTTTTGGTATCTCAAGTCTAAACAGCAAGGCAATTTCGATAATAAAAAAATGAAAGCTGATGAAGACATAAAATAAAACTTATAAAACATGTCGGCTAAATTAGCATTCAAATGATAGAAGAATGAAAAATTCTACGTTAATCAAAAGTCTTAAACGTGGAAAATGAGAAGGAATGATGAATCAACAAAAGAAATTCAAACAAAATGTGAGAAGGAAAAGGACACAAATTAATACACGCACGCACGAAAAGCACCAAAAAGGTTCTTATGTCTGAAAATATATACAAGATCAAAGGATGTGACCTATGTCCTTTGACGCGTCCTCGCAGTTGCTAATACTGATACTATTTTCCCCCCTTCTGCCAACGTTGTTTATATTAATACCAAATACACACGATAGTTGAGAAGTAAAAAAATAGAAAACGAATGTCATCCTGGAGATGATGGAAAGGTAC
>JANTPZ010090715.1:0-42557 GCA_025593235.1 Vachellia pachyceras | reverse complement strand
ATCGCTGCGTGACATTTTCTCGACTCCTTAGGAAGAGGGATTTACGAGAAAGAAATTTTCAGAGGAGACGAAGGAGAGAATAAGAGATCAGAGAAAGTGGAGGATCAGAATACGACGAAGAGAGTGAAATTCTGAAGCAGGAGCGAGAAAACGTAGATGCGAAGCATGGAGATGACATGAAAATTTGTTGCAGCGGTCAGCGAAGGAGAAAAGGGGGTCCACATGAAAATAGCTGCAGCGGATGAGTAAGGGGGTCTCAGATGGCTGCTAACAGCCGTGAGTTCTAAACGGTCCAGATTTTAACTTTTTAAAATACTAATTTATAAATTAAAATATTTTTTTAAAAGTGGTTGTTAAGACATTATTTTAAATTATTTAACTTTGATAAAAATTATTTTTAAAAATGAAAATAAAACATGAACCATTCAAATCAGATTAATTAAAACAGTGTAGATATTTTTATTTCTATAACTTAATATCAATCTAATGGTTAAAAAATCAGATTAATTAAAACAGTGTAGATTAATGGTTCAATTTTAGCGTAAGATTAAGTATTTCTCTCTTAACGTATCTCCTTTTTAAGGAGGCCTTATAATTCTTTGTCCACATGGAAAGGAATTTTGGATTCTCTAATCCTGTCACAGGTAACCTTAAGTAGTGGATAGTGGGTGTCTTTGATCTTCCATACTTCTTAACCACCACCCTCTTTGGTTGCCCGATGCAGCGACAGTCTAATTCTCAGGGCTGATTTGCTTCATGTCTCATACCTCATACTGCATATCTATTTTAATTGGAACCCCTTGAAATGGAATTTGAATGCTCTATTCTCCTGAGGTTTCTCAAGAATATGAGATATGGAAAACAAAGTTTTCCATGATTTTAAACAAATTATATCCTAAGAAACCTGCAGTCCCCGCACAAGTTTGCATGTAGACGTTGAAAGACTTCAAAATATAACATAATTTATCGTATAATACACAGTTACACACCGGTATAAATATATAATGTGTCCATTTCAGAACGCGGTAGAGAAGTACTTTTACGTAAACTGAGGTAAAAATGTGGAGGAGATTATCTCATTTTACGGAAAAACACTATTAAACGTGCTTTTAGAAAGTAAATAAGCTTTTCCAAAAAAACACAATAGTTACATCTACAATACAAATATTTATTTCAAATAAAGTATATATCCAATACAGCAGTGGTTTGGATCATTTTTCATCATAATCATCACACAAAGACACTGAAGGCCTGATTGGATCAAAAACGAATCAGGTCCTTCCCTGAAAAACTCAGAAGACGTAATTAAAACCAAAATGTATACACAAAACTAATTAGGTCCTTCCCTGAAAAACGAACTGGGCCGACCGGTCCAATTCAAACCGGCCGCGAGGATTAAACGATAAAGAATTATGAGCCGATCATGGAGAAAGATCAAAACTATCTGTTCTGCAATATCGAAGCTGCAGTGAGATCTGCCTCTCCATTTGAAGCTGACGCCGGAAGTTATTGATAAACATCTCCGCTCTCTTATCGATATCGTCGTCATCGGAAGGGTAACTCGATGTCCTTATTAGCCTATTCGAAGGAGCCGAAGCCTGATCATCAAGGCTGTCTATTACCTCTTGGTCGGAGTTGCAGATCATGTTCAAGCCAGATGGGAGGCGATCGGAGAAGCTGAGGCGGGGTCGGGGAAGAGAGGACGCACGGCGGATGACGGAGGCGATCTGCCAGGTGCGGCTGAGGACGGCAGAGCTGAGGAGGAATCTAACCTTGTTCACCACCCTCTTCAGGCGGCTTAGAAGAGACCGGTTGTTGGTGTTCATGTTCATATACGCTGGTGATTGCTTGGGTTACTGTTAGATTGAAATAGCAAACTGCGAAATCCTTTATTTGTGTGCGCGCGTGTGTGTATATATATAGAGAGAGAGAGGAAGTGAGGTGATGTGTAGAGTTGTGAGGATAGGAACTTGCATGGCAAGTAAACGAATGAGAACGAACGATGCGTGTAGAAATAAGGGACCGCGTATAGTTACAAACTTATCAAGGCGGCTAAGCTGGCAAAGCTTCTCTGCTTTTGGAACTTGGTCTTGGAACATGTAATTGGTCAAAAGTTTGATGGGTTCCATTGTAAAATCAAAAAGGATAACATAATTAAACTTACATAAACACATGTCTCAACATTTATTTAATATTTTAATAGGTTTTAAGAAATTTGATATTTATCAGTTAAACTTTCATGTGTCCGTTTAAATTAGTTGTAGAAGTTACTTTTTTAGTATGATTTACATAGTATAAAGTAAAATATTAGAATAGTCTTATCTTAATTTATATGAATTCACTTTTTTAGCTCCAATACGAACAAGTTTTATGTTCTCGTAAGTATTAAATTCTTTGGGACATAATAGGAGATGGAATTCAATATATATATATAATTCAATTTTCTTAATTTGAGAGATATGGGTAATTTTTTTCTTAACTTATTTATGAACAGGTTGGCCCCTTGAAACTTTAAACTTAGTATGATTTTTTCCTTAATTAAAAAATATTATTGAAATTATAATTTCTTAAGAAAAATAGTTGATTATTTATTATTTAATGACGTAGAGTTTTTTTTTTGCATACCTTTAAGAATGATTTATTGTTAAGTTTTAAATTGAAGAAATTTTCCGTACATCGTTCATAAAAGCAAAGTAAATTGCCTCATACATAAAGCTAATTATACTAATGAAAGGTTTGACTAATTATTGATGGAATATATGATATAGATGAGTTTGAACAATTCGGGATTATTCTTTCTTGTATGTATATCCACAAACATAATTACAGTATAATTTAATGATTTTTAATTGTTATAGAGTACGTTCGCTGCTTGAAATAATTTTCATTGGAGATTAATTAATTGGTAAGCATCGGTGGCGAAATATGTGAACATGTCTATATTTTATTAATAGGTTGTTGTATTGATGTGCCTTTCGAATCATTCACGATACTTCACTCGTTCCCTACTTTCCTAGGTTATTAATATTATACAGATGGAATATTCTATAGAAGTGATATAATTTTTCCGTTTAAGGAGGCTAATTCTGTTCTATAAAATAATCATATAATGGGTTTGCTCTTTTTAATAAACATATTTTTTTCCTCAAAAAAATATTGAGCTTGTGAAATTCATTATTCAAATAAAGTGAAAAGTTTTTATTAACGGATAATGTTGCCCCGACAATTTTATTGGGTCTATGATTGCTTAGGAAGTGTTAAAAAGAAGGAATGTTATCCTTTACCAATAAAAATAGTGACAGTTTTAATGTTATTTTCTAGGTAATTTTCTAAAGGTGTCTTTCTTAAAATTTAAAGTGGATTTTACTTTAAACAAATTACTCGTATACCTGTGTGTATATATATGAGGTCATCATTGTATTGACACCTAAGGTATTTGATCTAGCAGTGTATCAGCTAAGAACCGAGTTTGAATCTCACTCGGTTAAAAAATACGTATGAGGAGATGCATTTTAATTACAAAGTCTCGATTCGAATCATTCGGTTACTTGATTACTTTGATAGAAAAAAACACAGCATGGTGAAAGATTATGAAAGAAAAATCATTGCATATGATGGAATACTCACTCAAAGGAGCAAACAGTTTCATTTCATATGAGATGACTGTTTCTGTTTCAGCTTATCTGAGTTTGGTCAGCCCCATGGTTATTTCTCAGCTGGAGTATGAAGAAGCCAAGAAATTACACTGGGCTCGCAATAATTTGGACATGTTCAAACTTCCATTCGTTCGAAAATTCATCAACCTGTAAGCCGCCCTTTGTCTTCCTCAACACAATGATATATTATATTATATTATATTATTATGGTAAAAAAATTACATTATATTATATTTTGCTGTCAATTTAATTATATTGAACTCATTATTATTGGCCCAAGGAAAAAGAAAAAGAACTCTTCCTATGGGCCACCCAACTTCTGGTTTATTGGTTAGAGTTCGAATCAGGCATTGTGGGACCCCGTATAAGAGACTTCAAGTCTTATCCTCACAAGATTTGAAAATAATACTATTTGAGGATGGACCCTGAACCATTATTGAGCCGTCTGCTCTTGGAATTTTTGTAGTCTCTCGAAGAGTATTAGGAGGAGGAGAGAGACGAAAACCATTTGCATTCTAAGCTTTTAAAAGGGATTAGTGTGCCCAAATGCGGCAGAGAAGTACTTTTACGCATGCTGAAATTAATATGTGGAGGGGATTATCTTGTTTTGCAGAAAAATATTATTGAATATACGTTTGACTTTTCTAAACGCTCCACCAAACAAGCCCAGTATAAAAGCTAAAGTAGTTTGGGAATATCTTATGATCAAATTAAAAAAATTTATATTTTTTTTACAAGGTAATCGATAGGGTTGTTTTTTTTTTGTACACAAATTTTAGGCAGAGGGTTGTGCTCACCCATAAGTCAAAGGCAGGGCGAAATCTCCCTTCCTCTTAGGTCATACCAATATTGGGCAGGGCGAACCGTCAATTACTCTCAGGCGTTTACCTAACCACCCAGGAGCTAGGATGCCTCCCCAAGTGCCGCGACTGGAGCTACAACAAAGTGACATTCCCCGGTAATGAACCCTCTCCCCTTTGGTGAGAGTGTCCAATACTTTCACCAGCTGAACTCATGGGCGATGGGTGACAGGGTTGCTTTTGTAAACTCAATTCCAAAGTCACCCTCTGGCAAGATATTGGGCAACGAAAGACCTAAGAGCAAGGCTCATACCAAGTTAAGCCTTTAGGCCCAAGACCGTGCGCACGAAAATATGAGGCCCAGATTACTCGGCCTGGTATATTTTTAATTTTACGTGTTATGGGGTGTTGATGTCGATATAATTATTATTGTAAATGTAAATGTGGAATCTGATGAGGGAAAACTCATCCAATCCAACGTGTTCCAATTCATTTAGTCATAAATTATTGTATAATTCGAATTATTATAAATTATTAGTAGGACCATGGCGCTACAAATGGATCAGGGATCAAAGAGTGGCTCCGTTTGGATAGCCCGTTGGAAAAACGAACACAGATTCCGAGGCAATTTATGTGAGAGGAAAAGTGTCTTGGTAAGCACACCTGTTATGCCAATAGGCAAAACAAACAGATCTAGTGTCAGAGGCGATGACATTGGGATGATTAGAAAGTCTCAGTAGATCCTAGAAAGTCTCGGTAGATCTGTTTGAATCACGTTCTCGGTAGATCTGTTTGAATCACGTTATATTAACATTTTTATATAAAACGAGTCAAAACTCCTTTCACATACTTATTTTATAAATTGTAAATTATATTTAAGAAGTAGTTTTCACTTTTAATTCAGATAGACCCGAAGAAGACATTGCCTCCATGCCATATTCATCCGGCACGACTGGGCTTCCAAAAGGAGTGAAGCTAACTCACAAAGATCTTGTTACGGATGTGGCTCAACTGATTGACGGAGAAAAACCCAAATCTGTATCTTCAAAGCGAGGAAGTGATTGCATGTGTTTGTCCTCTGTTTCATGGCTATTCTCTAAGCTTGTTTGGATAACCCATTGGAACATTCAAAAGCCATTTTTGCGTTTACCGAGACAAAATTCCTCTCACATATTTATTTCGAAATCTGTGTTCATTCTCCAAACGGACTAATCAAATAAGCCGAGAAGTTTACGATTCTGCTGTATGGACTCAGTCGGCGCTGCTATTCTGTTTTTTAGAGTTAAAGGGTAAACACTAACAGCATAAGGTTACAACGTTATAAAGGAACTCATGACCTCTCACTTTAAAAATACCTCACCACTAGACTACAGGCCATTACGGTGACACCCAAGTTTGAGATGGTGACAATGTTAGCCAGTGTTAGGATCAACAATATTCATCTCTGCGTTCCTTACTATGGTCCCGCACCCACCTGATTTCACCTTCTGCGCCTCCTTCGCAAACGCTATGCTCGCTGCCGACACCGCCGGACCGGCCTCCGACATCCCATACAACTGCAAGCACTTTCACAAGCGTCCCCTGTTACTTCATCCTGTATATCTAAATATATCCATATTGCAATCACATACAATGGAGAATTGATCTCTTCAAGTTTTGATGGATTGTCTTCTAGTTTGTTAAAGATTATCCAACTTGAAACAAGCTCGATGAGTTCAACATCCCTGAACATCAAATCATGGACTACATCTCCGACAAGGTAAATAGTTATAATTTTGGATTTCGTCTTCTTTTTACTTTTTAAACCGATGTCATCTAAATCGTATTTAAGACATTATTTAATACTAGAATTGACATATATTTGGGCTGAACGAATTTGGAGTATTTTGTGCAACAGGCTGTGTATTACAGAAGAATCAAGGGGATCTTCTTTGTGGACTCTATTCCAAGGAGCAAGGCTCCCCACCAAGCTTCTCCTTCGTCTCCTCTTCCCTCCAATCTCCTCTCACTACCCTCAAAACTGTCGCTGCCTCTCATTCACAAATCAATTCAACAGCAATTAATACTTGCAATTAATGCTTCAGTCTAGATGTCCAAAAAAATAATTCTACTTCATTAATTATATATTTCCCTCACCTTCAAAACTTCGTTGAAATATGGGTTACCGTAGAATTCTAACAATTAAATTTTACTTATTTCCCTCGTTTAATTGTTAGAATTGTAAATATATCAATTTCAAACATTTAATTACGTAACCGATATTTAAACAACTCACCAACCTCATCTTCAAAATTATTTGGTGCCGCAGAGGGAGTCCTCTCTTTCTCACCAACCCCCACCCATATAAAAGCAACGCCACGTTTTTCTAATCTTCTACCTTATTTCTCTCTTCATCTTCGTCTCTGTGTGTTCAACAAACTGAAACAATCATCCATGGAAACTCCTCCGACGACCGAATTCATTTTCCGGTCGAAACTCCCCGACATTTACATCCCAACCCACCTCCCACTTCACTCCTACGTCTTCGAGAACCTATCTCAGGTCAAAGACCGGCCCTGCCTCATCAACGCCGACACCGGCGATACATTTACCTATGCCGAGGTTGAGCTCACCACCCGCCGTGTCTCCGCCGGCCTCAGCAAAATCGGCATCCAACAAGGCGACGTCATCATGCTTGTGCTCCGTAACTGTCCCCAATTCGCCCTGGCCTTCCTGGGTGCCTCCTTCGCCGGTGCGGTGGTGACCGCTGCGAACCCCTCATTCACCCCGGCCGAGCTGGCAAAACAAGCCACGGCGTCCAAGTCGAAGCTTATCATAACCCAATCGGCTTTCGTTGAGAAAATCAAGGATTTTGCTGTTACTAATGGCGTTTCACTGATGTGCATTGATTCTACTTTCCCAAAAAATGAGGGTGTTTTGAATTTCTCTCTACTCACCCAAGCCGACGAAGCTGATATGCCGGCCGTCAAGATCAACCCCGACGACGTTGTGGCACTGCCGTATTCGTCCGGCACCTCCGGCGTTCCGAAGGGCGTGATGCTAACGCACAAGAATCTAGTAACCTCCGTGGCCCAACTCGTCGACGGCGAAAACCCGAACGAGCACACCACCATCGACGACGTGCATCTCTGCGTGCTTCCAATGTTCCATATCTACGCGCTTAACTCTATTTTGCTCTGTTCAATCCGAGCAGGAGCAGCCATTCTGACGATGAGCAAGTACGATATCACCACGCTGTTGAAGATGATCGAGACTTACAAGGTGACGATGGCGTCGTTCGTGCCTCCCATCTTATTGAACATCGTGAAGAGTGAGGAAATCGATCGGTACGACCTGTCGTCGATTAGGATGATCGTCACCGGAGCAGCGCCGGTGAGCGTGGAGCTGGAACAAGCCCTGAGGGCCAAGCTTCCACACGCCATACTTGGACAGGTAATTGATCCATTAATTAACGATAACGATGCTCATTAACACGGATAACTGCGATTGATTTGTTAAATGAGATGCATACATAATGAAATTAAACGAACAGGGATATGGGATGACGGAGGGTGGCCCTCTGTCGATCAGCCTGTCGTTTGCCAAGGAGCCGGCGGAGATGAAATCGGGTGCGTGCGGGTGCGTGATAAGAAACGCAGAGATGAAGATCGTGGACATTGATACAGGAGCTTCGCTTCCGACAAACAGAGCTGGTGAGATCTGCATCAGGGGCAACCAAGTCATGAAAGGTACACATTATTGTTATTATTAAAATGTCGGAAACTCTGAAATCATTAATTGATTAATGTCACATGTGATTGTCGCTTTAATTGGAGAGTCCACACACGCTAACCCGAGGTTTGGGGTAGGTGCCTCGTATCTTGTACACTCCCAGACTCCCTCCTCCTCCCTTTTTATAAAATCTTTTTAATTAAATTATACAGTTTAATTTAAGAAATCAATTCAAAATAATTAATATGTAATAAATACTTTTTTTTTTTCAAACAGACCCTTATTTTTCAAGTAAAATCAGCATTGAAGTATTTTTATAGGCGCATTTAGCACCCTAAAACATTTTATAATGCATCTTATACTTTTTAAAATATTTTCAAGATGCTTTCAATACATTAAATTATTTTTAATTCATTTAGGACTTTAAATTATTTTTAGGGAGTGTCCAACACCTAAAATTATTTTTTGATTTATCAAATATGTTAAAATATTAAGTGCAAAATCGCACAAAAATGTGTTTAACAAACATAATAAACTACTTTAAGGTGTTATATGCGTTTATAATTATTCATAATAAGTTATGGCACTATTTTAAATTAGTAAATAACATATAATAATTTGTCGAACTTTATGTAGTATAGGGAAAATCTCATTTTTTAAATTACAGACATAATGATTCAATTTTTGGTAAAAAATCCAGGAGTAGTTGATTGTAATTTGAAATTAATTAAGTAATGAATATATAAGGTGATTGTCTCTTTGATGTATATGATAAATAGATAATATTGTATATTTGATTGAGGAGTAGGTGGTGATAAGGTGTGGGTGTGTGTGGAGAATGAAACTTGCCCACACATTTCAGGAATGGCCGGACATAATGCCTCAAAAACATGTCATCAAACTAGTGCTTCCGTGTCAGTGTCACACTTATCTTATAGTGACATCCCGCCTCATCCTCATCTCGCATCTCTCAAGTAGTTCACATAAAATTATACATTCCATTGAAAAAAATAAGAGTAAAATAATAAATATATTATTTATATTATTTTTCAGATGCACCTAGCATCCTAATCTTTTTTGGGTGCAATTTACCCCTTATGTTTTAAATTTCATGCAATTTCATCTCCTAACTTTTAATCAATTCTTTTAGGGAAATTAATATTTTAATTTTCAACTTTTAACTTATTTATAATCCAGTCTATTAAACTATTTTATAAAATCAAACTAATAAAAAATGAGTTTCTAGGTCCGTTAACAATTTTTCACGAGAATTTCATAAATCAAATTTATTTACAATTATTCATCCATTTAGGATTAGAAATGCCATATTTTCTTTTAGGGTTAGTTTAGAGTTAGAAGAATAAAATTTTTTCACTGTGTCTGAATCTCTATGGTTCAATTTTTTCATGATATTCCTAAATGGATTAATTATTGTAAATAAATTTAATTTCTGGAATCATCATAGAAAATTGTTAAGGAGACTTAGTGTCTCATTTTTTATTAGTTTATTTCATAAAATATCTTAAGGACTAAATTATAAGTAAGTTGAAAGTTGGAGGCTAAAATATTTATTTTTTTAAAAAGAATTGATTAAAAGTTAGGGAAAGAATGAAATTCCACGAAATTAAAAACATTAGGGGTAAAATTGCATAAAAAAGGTTAGAGTGCTTAGTGCACTTGAGAATAAGATAATGGTTATATTTGTTATTTTATCCAAAAATTAATTAGGTGACTTATAAATGGAACCAAAATAAAATCTTATATCTTCTTCTCACAAATAGAATCAAATGAGCAGTAATATTGAATATAAAGATAAAATTGAAAATGTATTAAAATTTAAGGTATATGATTCTTTGCATATGTTTGGCCTTTTGTATGAGCTACCATTCATATATGTATGAATATCTAATATGTATTTTTACTTTGCATTTTCTACCTATTTAATTTCTAGATAATGAGTTGGATATGTATATATGTGCATAAGGGTATCTAAACGACCCGGAAGCGACGAAAACGACGATAGACGAGGAAGGATGGCTACACACAGGGGACATAGGATACGTAGACGACGATGGCGAAGTGTTCGTTATGGACCGTTTAAAGGAGATCATCAAATACAAAGGCTTCCAGGTGCCTCCTGCTGAGCTGGAGGCCCTCCTCACCTCTCATCCTCTCATCTCTGATGCCGCCGTTGTTCCGTAAGTCCTCCAACCTCCGATCAACCATCCCTCACTCCAATTTCTTTTATTTCTTTATATAAAATAAATCAAATTCGAAGAATATGCTTTCCCTTCGATAATAGTACGGTTTGAACTCGTTTAGAAGTCAGTGTGAAAAACTTAGTTTTTGAGAATATATTTTAGAAAAATAACTTTTACCAATTTTTCAAGTAAAATTTAGGTTTTGTAAGGTGATGTATGTTTGAATCTCAGTTACAAAAAGTATGTTTTGTTCAAGTACAAAAATTTTTCAAAAAATATATTTTGAATATAAAACTTTGGTTTGAAATATAATTTTTGAAAAGCTATTTTCTTATCAAAACAACATCTCTTCTAATAAATGTTCTCTTTTTATTTTTTTATCTTTCCTCTTTTCTACTTATTTTTTGTCTGGAACTCCGTAAAAAATAATAATTTCTCAAATACAATCACCTCATAAAACCTAGGTTTTGCTTCGAAATTCGTAAAAGTTATTCTCCCGAAATCTATTATTCAAAACCTAAGTTTTGTCTTAAACTCCGTAAAGGCTATTATTAAACTGACTTCCAAACAAACTGTGTTTGGAAAGTTATTGATTTTTACGGAGTTCGAGACAAAAAGTAAGTAGAAAAGATGAAATAGAAATAAAGAAAAAATATGAAATAGAAAATTTATTATGAGATAGAATGTGATTTGATAAAAAAAATAACTTTTTCAAAATTTAGGTTTTAAAAAAATAAATGGTTAGACAAAACCTATATTTTACTATAAAACCTATATTTTTGGAAGAGCTTCCAAACCATCTCTTAAAATAGCTTATAGGCTTGTTTTGTTAGCTCGTTTGGACAACCTAAATTCATTTCTACTCTTACCGAGATAAAATTTCTCTCACATATTTATCTCGGAATCTGTGTCCGTTTTCTCAACAGACTATCCAAACAAGCCCTATATTTTACTATAATCCTTTGAGCCCTGTATACTGTACTTTTCAGATATATAGATATACCTATAAACATTTAACAATGGATAAATATAAATTTTTTTTTGCGGTAGGAATCATGCTATTTTTACATGTGTAAAGGCGCTAACGTATACTTGACAATTAATATCAATTTTTTTCTTTCATTTTAAATACCCATACGTCACTTCGTACATCAAAAAAGTATATGTTACTTGAAACTGATTAAAAGTTGACTAGTTTATCTGTAGTTAGCCCATAATGATGTTATTGAGTCTAACTTCATTCAACTGCCCCAGATGCAGTATGCAACATATTTTTTAAAGTAATGTCCCGACCTACCGTCCTTTTTCTAATATACTAACTCATGATTGATATTTGATATTGACTTGTACACACACATATCATATTTTGTATGAATAATAGTTTTTTTTGGAGGATTTCCTATTTATATATATTTACTAGCTTCTTTTTTTGTCCATATATATATTTTAAAATTTGTTTCGCTTTTGATTTTGAATTATTTAAATATTTACATACAATTTTTTTCAAATAAATCAACGGTTCCATTTCAATGAAGAGGTTTGAGTGCATGGCATTACCACTATTATCTGTTCAGTGCAAAAGTAATTATTAAAGTCGAGTATGGTTGAAGAAAAGGTATATTAAAATATTATAAAGCTAATTATTGAAGTTAATTAATTTGGTTTTTTCAGTATGAAGGATGAGGCTGCAGGAGAACTTCCAGTGGCATTTGTGGTTCGGTCAAACGGTTCTAAGATCTCTGAGGATGACATTAAAGACTTCATTTCTCAACAGGTTCTCTCTCTCTCTCTCCCCCTCTCCCATTTTTTAGATGTTTATTATTTTTCAGTAGACTCTCATTTTATTATTTTAATAAGCAGTTAAGATCAATAATTCAATATGCATGCGGCCCAGACGTGGGGTCGCGATCGACTTCCGAAACGTGTCCACAGATCGATGTGGGGGTTTTTTTTAGGGGAAAAGACAATTAAAATGTTATATTACCACCTTTTTTTAATATAAAAACCAGATAAATGGTTGATTTTGATTCTAGGCATCCACGTTCAATTTTCCTTTATCTTATGGAACTGATGCTAAATATAACCAACCAATTAGTTTTATGTAAAATTTAAATGCACTTTTTTTTTTCATTTTGACTTTCAATTAATTATATGCATATCTTGTATGTTTTTCCATTTCTTATGTTACATCTCTTTTTCCACTTATTTTCTCTCATACTCATTATATTCGTAAATAAGAGTGTGTTTTAAAAAAGTTTACATATCCTACATATTTATTGCTTTTAACCGGTCTTCATAGAATCTTGCTTCATATTTCTCAAATTTAAATTTGGCTTCATCTCTGGATTGAGTGTGTTTGAAAATCCATTAGGAGAAATGAGTTTACGGATTTCAAGAAGAATTTACAGAATCTAAGAATAATTTACAGATTTTGAGATCTTTTTACGGATTTCAAGATACATTTTGTCTTGACTTGTGTGCATCGTTAGGGGAAATATTTCCCAATCATGCACTGAAACTTTTATTAGTGAAAGTGACCTGATTGATTTTTATACAAAAAAAAGTAATTATATTATGCCAATTTCATACATACAAGAGTAATGGTGCTTTAATTTAAATTTCTTTTCACCAATAAATTTTTAATGAGTTTTTTTTTCAATTCATCCTAAAAAAATAACCTTTTCAGTTATTATAGTTTCACTTAGTTTTAAATTAAGAATTTGATGTATTGTTGTGGAATTTGGAAATTTCCAGGACAATTAAGAATAGTCAGATGTAGAATAGCATATATATAACTTGTCAAAATTAACAATTTCAAGCCAATGTTTGACGTTATTAACAAGATTGATTATACACTAATATATTATGTGACTTGTAAGTTTTAATGTAACATGGCTTATTCATGAAGTTATGTGCTCAGATAGATCGGATAAGCAACCACACCACATGACTTACCAACTCACACCCTCTTTTCTTTTCTAATGGTTTACAGGTAGTTCAGATAGAACAAATTTGAATAATTGGTAGTTAAGATATAATATTTTAATCTAAATATTTAAATATGAACTCGGTAATGTTGATTAGTAAGAAGGTTGGTAAGGTTTAGTTTCATTATCTTACAAGACATCTGATTTGGTTTTGATTAATTTTTGTGGCAGGTGGTTTATTACAAGAGAATCCATAAGGTTATCTTCACAGACACTATTCCTAAAGCAGCCTCTGGCAAGATTTTACGAAAGGATTTAAAAGCGAGGCTTGCATCATATTTGGGCAATTAATTAACTAATTAATTGGCCTAATCTGGCTAACAGCGAATTAAATAAGGATTAAAACAAATCAAGGGTTTTTAATACATTATTATTATTAGTGATTACTTATATACATGTGGGGTCTTATGTTTTCATTTGCTTTTGTATATGATTAGTTTATTGCTATAAATGCATGTATTTTGTAAGCACTTCAAATTATATATTGTCAATTAAATTGCATACTTTGAATCGTTTGTATTGGAAGATATTTTACATGATATTTAATTTATTCTTGGACTTTTATCATTCAATCATAAAAGTGGCTTTGCTTAATTGAGGTCTGAATTTATGAATATAATATTTTAAGATTTTTTTTTGTCAGAAAGATTATCTCAAGTTAATTTACTTGCATATTTACTCTCAGAGCCTAATTAATTAACGATAATGAAGGCTTAATATATTTTCTAGCTGTCTAACTCTCAATTTTGAAATCCCAAGACCCAAGTCCCAACATACTATTTGAAAAATAAATAAAATTTAAAAAAAGTCGTGGACTCAAGAAAAACCACAATTATAAGGTGAAGAAGATTGTATCTTGAAAAAAGATTCTTAGTCTCACCAACTAACTTGCATGATGTAACTAATAACCATTTATATTAATTCATAAATATAGATGCATTAAATCATAATATGATGTTTAAACGTATTGATATGAAATATAAACTGTTCAAATTTATCTTGAACATCCAATATGGTCATTTAAAGGCCAATACATATTGTAAACTTTCTAAAATAAATCATTTCTTATTGGATCCAGATTTAATGCCTCTATGTTATAGTTTCTAAGTTTTAGCCCAACTTTTTAGTTGTGTGGGCCGTTGAATTGAACTTTTTTTAACGAAAAAAGTTTATACAAGCTAGATACTAGGGACAAAACATCTATATATACTCATAGAGCATTTATAAATTGCTCACTAACAAGATCATTGTGTAGGCAACAAGATTTAAACTAACAACTTTATAAGTAGTGGGTCAATTCCTTATTAATTGGAATATCATGGTGAGTTGAGCATGTTTTCATTACTATTAACAATAAATTGTAAAATTGTATTGGACCTTTAAATGGGATTGATGTTTTACAATATGATGAACTAATATTTGAATCTCTTTTGACGGAGGTGTAACATTTAGTGCCGTGCATTACATTAAGTTAATATGTATCGAACAGTAATAATATTAAAATTTTGAAAACCATATTGTTTCCGATCTATAACTACTACAATTTCATTTTAGACTCCACACAATTTATTTGGCTGTATAAACTTGAATTTATGATATTTAACTATTGAAAACTAAAGCTAGTTATCAATGGCTGGTTGGATCAAGTGGTAAGCGGCTTGTACCAACTTAAGCAAAGTCTCGAGTTCGAGTCATTGTGTATGCAATAGCCATTGTTGGGAGACTCACCCACCATTTCCAGGTGCGCAACGCGGGTCGGGTTGGGATTAGTTGGAGCGAATTTCCAGAAACTGGGCAGGAAACAAAAAAAACTAAAGCTAGTTGTTGGCAAAAAAAATTAAATAAATAAAGTGACTTACTTTTTGTAATGCATATTTTGTTATGTATTTCACGAATTACAAAAGCGAAATACAAAGGAAATTTAAACCCAAATCAATGATTCAAACAAACAAGTTATTGATTTGCAGTTAGAGGGTTGGCCATAATATATCATTTTATTATGCAATTGCAAAAGGTTCAACTATAATCCCTAATTCATTGCGAATTATTATCCTCCAACCGAATTAATAGTTAATTTGTATATTTCAATATATTAATCATGCCACATTAGGCTATTAAATTAACATATCAATAAATACTTTTGAAGTGCATTTTCAACCAAAACCTATGAATTCATTCATTCTCAAATTCAGAACAGAAAGGTTGAACACCAATAATAGGAACATCAATATATATCAAGGAAAGAAACCGTTCAACAAAAAGGAAATGATGTAAAAACAAAAATAGATCTACATGTTAATAACATTAGGTGGAACCCAAATTAATTTCTCTTGACGTTATTTTAAGTTTGAACAAATAGAAAAATAATTATAATTCACTGAAGAAGAGTAAAAAGGGTTCGATACATTTTCCATAAAATCTGAACATTAAAGATTAAAAACAAAGCATACTGAAAAAAATTACAATATGACAAGATTTAAATGTGATCAAACATTAGCAAATTTCATATAACTGCTTAAAAAATTACTTCTTCCAATCTTTAATACAAAAATCAGATAACTAATTTGTAAAGATTAAAAAAAATTAGATAAGTTAGTTATTTGCATATAGAAATTCTTGCAATTACACATTTACGATTAAAACAGACAGCTCTATTAGCTCATGCATTTAGATTGAAAAGAAAAAGTAAATAACTGAATTTGTTGCAATTAAAAAAAAATAAAAGAAGAAGCAAGATGCGAATCTACAGAGAATACTTTTTATAAGGATAAGGGGTCCGTGCAAATATATATTCATTGACTTGATAAGGTTATGAAGTGGTAACCCAATTCATCTCCCAATATACATAAACAGACCTTCGACCACTCTATTTCTTTGGTCAACTTGTGTTACTCTTCTGTCTGCCACTCTTTCTTTCTTTCTTTTTCTCTCACCGTCTCATCCTCAAATTAAAAAATCTATAAACTTTACGTTTATTTCAAGAATTAAGCTTAAGAATAAGACTTTAACAACAATTTTTCACTTTGCTAGAATGATTATAGATATAATTTAAGCTTTTTGAATGTATATATTTTGAAACTTATACACATGCTCGGGGACTGACATATGTCAGAGAGATTGTACCAGGATAAATTTTCGTGTGCTTATCTTTCTTTTATTTTCATTAACTTATATTGATTTTACTCTTACTCTATTCGATTTCATACTTTATTTTGATTATTTTGCGATTTGAATATTTTGACAAATTGAGTTTTGAAAAGAAATTGAGACACCCAATTCACCTCATCTCTTGGGTGACAGCTAGTCTAACATTTGGTATCAGAGCAGGTCTCTTGTTTAAATGGTTTAATCATCTCAAAAGTGAATAGCTGATATTAAGTGTTATCTGTTGGTTAAAGGTTTTAATTTCTCTATCCCACAACTTTTTGAAAGGTTACCAATTTTTCACTTTAACACATGCTTTTTTTTTTTCCTTTTGGTTTTGCTTATTTAAATTCTCCACGACACAACAAACCTGTAGCACTACTTTTTTTTGTCCTTATTAACAATCATATCCCCACATGTTCTTTGTCATAACTTTTAGTTAGAAGAGGGAATATATTCTAAAAAAATTTAACGACATTTTTCTTAAAGAAGGCGCACTTGTTGGAAAAATATATTGGTTTTCCTTTTGTTTGCAATCACACTTTTAGACGCATTAATTATATAAAAGGAGAATTACCCAGAGATCTCAATCAAGGGAATGTGTTATAAATTGATTCCAAAAGGTTGGTAATGACAAGTCGAGAAATCACTATTTACAAGTGAAGCAACTACCATTAATAACTTATTAGGACTATTTTGTAACACATTCCCTTGTTTGGGATCTATTGGTAATTCTCCCTTGTATAAATTAATGCAATACAGTCAGAAGTAACCAACTACATAGCCACCCATATCCCCCACACACACACACACACACTATATAAGCGTAAATAAAAGGTGTTTTCGTGGCCAATTTATGCAAGTGCTGAATTAATTCTCTAGAAGCATATGAAACAGATAACTGAGGTTTTGGACAATTGAACAATCCATTTCCAGAACCATAGAAGTTGGATGCAGCATGCCTCCTGTTATTTTCTACAGTGAAACGCATGTCTGAAGAATAGTTTTTTGTGGGGGTGTGAGAGAGAGAGAGAGAGAGAGAGATTGTGCACATTACTGAAAACTAGTTGCAGCATGGCTCCACCTTTACATTTGAGTGGAATTAGAACTCAGACATTGAGGCACTGGACGACAAATTAGTGTAAATCACTACCAGAAAAATATCATTTAGTGACGGAAAAATTTATCACTAAATGACTATTTTCCATCAGAAAATTTCCATTTAACGACGGAAAATATTAGTAACCCTTGTTTTAGCAATGGAGAATAGCGATTTAGGGCCGAATTTTCCGTTACTAAATGACATTTTTCTGGTAGTGAATATTGATCTATTCTTGGAACACTTTAAAACCTGGAATATTAAAATTATAAGTGTGTATATATAAAGCAAATAGGACGAGGAATTTTTAATTGACTTTGAACATATGTTTCCATATGGGTCAGATAGAGTCTTGTTAGTTGATGATTATGTTGAGAGTACGGTATGGACGTCTCATGTCTTGCAAGTTCAAAAGATAATATGAAGGTGTGGCACTTAATGGGTTGACCTCATCTCATCTGTAATACTAGCTCCATCCGTTTCAATTTATAAGATCTTTTTGACTAATTTTCAAGCAGTTAATTAAAGATGGTTTGATATCTTGCTTTTCTCAAAAAGTAGGGTAGCAATGTTATAATAATACCCTTGATTTCTGACTAACCTCTATATCGCTTTATTTGTTTCTTAAAGTGAAATTATGAAGGTCATTTTTGAGAAATAATCATAAATGCTTCATTGTTTTTTTTTTCAAAACATCTAATATTTTTAAAATATGAAAACCTTAAAAATTAATTTGAAATGAAATGGAGTGTATATAAATAATCATATGCCCATGAAAATGAAATTTTTACAAACAACGTACGTACGGATCCAAAATTAACTAATTAATTGGAATTTCAACTTTGGTGCTTTGATGGGCTTAATCCATCTCACAACATACATGCTAATTATGTGCATGGCATCAACTAAAGTCTGAAAGCTATATACCTTCCTCCCTAAATGTTTGTTGAGAAAGAGTCATTAATCTACCTTTTTTTTAAGTCTGTTATTTCTTAATATATATATTCTCTCAATTTATTAATTACCCATTGATGGAAACCATAGGAATAGGTTGAAAAAAAGTTATTTATAAAGTAGAGTGGATTGAGATTTTACATTTATATTATAAGTAAATAAACCTCTTAATCAGCTTTCATATTTAAGATCGGAAAGATTACTGCTCACCCCGACACCACATTGTCTTACTCATGATGAACATTGCAGCTTTGTGACAGAAAAATATACTCATCAAGTTGAAATGATGCCCTTTTCCATTTCTTGCCTCCAACTACATGTGACTTTTGATCATCAAAACCACATTCGAATACACACTCGCACTCTTGCTTTATTCTCCTTCTCCTTTTTCTGTGTTGGATGTCGATATGTGTGTATTCACAAATATAAATATACGTTTAACTTGTCCTCATCATCTCTCACAAATTGCAAGCACAATTAACTTCAAACTTTAGTTAGTATAATGCACAAAAAAATTGTTAGCTCTTTTCCTTTCTTCTCGCCTCTTGGCCTCCTTCTATGGAATATCAATTTTGGGTTTTCATACACATGGCACAGCTCAACAAATACCAGCGGCGATGACGGTCAAACTTTCGAGTGCTTGTTTCGAAACACTGTTTCCTTAACGGTACACGCAAGTCGAGACAATACCATTTCGAAATCTATAAAAACCATCTTGAAATTCGTAAAACTATTTTGAAATCTTCAAAATACCTCGAAATCTGTAAACTCCTTTATCCTAACGAAATTCCCAAACACAACTCGATAATGCTAATAAACTGAAAACATATTACTTTGTTATTATTCTTAATATAAGAGTTGGATAGCTAATTTATGAATATTGAAAAAATTAGTTAAGCTTGTTATTTGTAATAAATATGTGTTTAATTTTTTGAAATGCTCACTACTACAAAATATAGTTTTTACTACTGAAATTCGCGTCCTTTTTTTAAAAAAGGTGTAAAAAATGAAGGCGATGGCATTGTTGAAATTTTAAGAATGTAATGACAGCTTTTAGGCGCCCTATATTTAAGATAGGGCGCCTAAAGGGGGACTTTAGGCGCCCTTTTAACCCTCCACCCTCTTTCACTTTCACTCCTCTCCCGCGTGCCTCCCAACCTCCAGCCGCCTGTTTCACTTTCTCTTCCACTCCTACAAGAGATCCCGCGTGCCTCCCCCCTCTTTACTCACTTCCATTCCTCCAGAGACCATCACCGTCGCTCGAAGCTTCATCGCCTATCGCTTGTTGAGGTATATATAAGTAAAATAATTCCGTTTACTCTCTCAAAATTTGACTATGAAATGCTATAACTCACATATGTAACATAGGATCTGTTTACTTGATGTGTGCATTGTCATTTTGCACAAAAGGGCGCTTTGTAACATATGATCTATTTAAATGCTATATAAGTTAAATAATTTCGTTTACTTGCTGTGTGCATTGTCATTTTGCACAAAAGGGCGCTGGTATATATAAGTTAAATAATTCAGTTTACTTGCTGTGTAACATAGGATCTGATTAAATGCTATAATTCCATTTACCGTTGGGGACATTTTTTATTATGATGGGTGATGATCTGTTTTATGTGGTGTCTGCCTCTTGATGATTCTTGCATGGATTGTCGTGATCCATATTGGCTGGTTGTCTCCGTTTGGATTAATGGTTGAAATAGCTTTTCCAACCTGATTTACAATATGTGAGATAGATTTTATTTTAATTCGCATATATTTGTTCTTACAACGCTAATACACACATGCATATTAATGACTTATGTGATTTATAAATTGTTTTACATTATATATTAATATTTTAAAAGGTTCTAAATTGTTTGTGTATTATCACCTCAGATAAAGATATGAAATTTGGATTAAATGTTAAGATTAGATCAACGGATCATGGCTTGATGTGTACATCTGATCTCATTTATCTTAAAATATAGTAAATATAGATGAAATCATTTTTGTAATGCTAGATTATATTTTTAAATAATGAGAGGACAATTTTGGAATCAATGAAATAAGAAATAGAAAAGGATGAGATTCGTAATATTCACAACAATAATAACACATGAGGTGGCAAAGATTCATTTATATTATTTCCAAAAATAATGACATGAAGATTTATTAATATTTAATGTTAGATATTAAGAATGTAAAATGTGGATTTCGTATCTTTCCATGTCGGTGTCTGAATATTAAAACCCTGTCTTGATGTTAACTCTTAATTTCTTAAAAACGAATTTTTTTGTTAAAATTTGAGTTAATAGTTTATATATTGGCCTTGGACGAAATAATATAATTTTTATTTGTTTGGAACTAGATTGTGTGCGCTTAGTTTATAAAGATAGATGTTATGTATTTAATATATTTTTAAATTTGAATGTTGTTTACAATGGTTTAGGGTTTAATCAATGGATCGTACTTTGATGAATGCTTTAAGAACTAGTGATGAATATGAGAATAGTGTGGAAGAGTTTATTAAATTTGCTAAAATAAATGCGATTAGCAAAAATGGGATGTATTTTTGCCCCTATGTCAAGTGTATGAATGTGATTAGACAAAATATTGATGATATAAGGGATCATCTCATTTGTGAGGGAATAAGTCTCCAGTACACAAAGTGGATATGGCATGGGGAAAAACTAAATGCATATGTAGCACACGAAAGAGATTATGTGGATGCAGTAGATGAAAATAGAATGGAAATAATGATTCACGATGTTGAGGTAGAATCTTTTACTAAGCGCCTGTATATGAAAGCATGCGGAGCGATGCAGAGACACCGTTATCCCTTAGAGTAAGCATAAATGCTTGACAGGTACATTGCATTTGATGAACTTGAAGGCATCTTGTGGGTGGACCGACAGTAGTTACACATTATTGCTGCAGTTGTTAGGTGATATGCTTTCAGAGAACAATGTACTTCCAAATCGTATGTATGAAGCCAAGAAAATTTTATCTACAATGGGCATGGAGTACAAGAAGATACATGCTTATCCTAATGACTGTATACTATGCAGAAATGGGTATGAAGATCTTCGTGAGTGTCTGAAATGTAATACTACACGATACAAAGTGAGGAAATGTGGTGGTTGTGGTGATAAACTAGCTAAAAGGCAACCTTTGAAGGTACTGTGGTATCTTCCAATAGTACCACGGTTTAAGCGTTTGTTTTCCAATGTAACAAAAGCACAGAAGTTGAGATGACATTGTGATGAGAGAATATCTGATGGAAGGTATCTTCGACACTTGGCTGACTCTCCACAGTGAAAGAAAATTGACGAAATGTTTCCGCAACTCGGTAGTGAGCCAAGAAACCTTCGGCTTGGGCTTTGTACAGATGAGATCAATCCGTATGGGATACTCAAAAGTACACATAGTGCGTGGCCGGTACTTATGGTGATATACAACATGCCTCCCTGGTTGTGCATAAAATGTAATTATATGATGCTTACTATGATGATTTCTGGACCAAATACCCGATGATATCAATTTTTACCTGGCACCCTTGATTGAAGACCTAAGAAGCTATGGGAGGAAGGCGTTGATGTGTTTGATGCATACAGGCAGGAGTCATTTAAGTTACATGCGATGATATTCACAACGATAAATGACTTTCCTACGTACGGTAACTTGTCAGGATACAGTGTCAAGGGGCATAAAGCATGTCCGATATATGAAGCAGACACACACTTCCATCAACTTAAACATGGGAGAAAAACTGTCTACCTTGGTCATATGAGGTTTCTTAATCGGTTTCACCCCTATCGCAGGTTAAGAAAGAGTTTTAACGGCTTTTCCGGAGAATGGAATGGCTCCAAAAGCATTAACCGGAGAGGAAGTGTATAACCGTATAGAGCATGTCAATGTAATCTTCGGTGAGAATCAGAGAAGTGCTAGCGAGAAGAGCATATGTAAGAAGTGGTCAATTTTTTATCTTCCATATTGGCGTACTCTTGATGTGAGGCACAGTATCGATGTAATGCATGTGGAGAAGAACATTTGTGATAGCCTTGTTGGGACGCTGTTGCACATACCGGGAAAGACTAAGGATGGAATTAGTGCGAGACTAGACTTGGTTGAAATGGTAATAAGAGAATGGTTACATCCAAAGCTAAGAGATGATGGCAAAAAAGCGTACATGGAGCCAGCAACGTATACATTGTCAAAAGCCGAGAAAAATTTTTTTTGTGAATGTTTGCATACCATTTAGGCGCCACAAGGGTATTCTTTGAATGTGAAAAGGCTCGTTTCATTAGACTATTTGAAGCCCATGGGATTGAAGTCTCACGATTCTTATGTATTGATGCAGCAATTATTGCCAGTGGCTATTAGAGGCATTATGAAGGATGACATTCGAGCCATCATAACTAGGCTTTGTGTTTTTTAATGCTATATGTAGCAAAGAGATAGAAGTTGAAAAGTTGGACGAATTGGAAAATGAAGGTTACATTATTCTCTCCCAACTAGAGATGCATTTTCCCCTATCATTCTTCGATATAATGGTCCATCTAGTTGCTCATTTAGTAAGAGAAATAAGGTTGTGCGATCCGGTTTACCTAAGATGGATGTACCTTTTTTTATCATATCATGAAGGTTTTAAAAGGTTATTCAAAAAATCCTTATTGACATGAAGCATCCATTGTGGAAAGATATGTAGTGGAAGAGGCTATGGACTTTTGCAATGATTATCTATCTGGGGTGAGTGCACAATCACGGGATGAAGAAGGTGCAAGCAAGGGACACGAGGTTTAAAAGTGAAGAGTATGCCTAGTAAAGAAGTGTTACAAGCACACCTATATATCTTGAATTATATAGAAGAAATTCAACCTTATTTCGATAAACATAAACATGTGTTAAAGAAGATGCATCCTAAAAAGAATGACATGCAGATAGCGAATGAACAGAATAAGACATTCATATAATGGTTGAAGGAAAAGGTTTCTCGTGACATCGATGCTTATGAGATGACCAAATGGTTAGCATGGGGGCCTGCATTTGAGGTTGTCACCTGGAGCGGTTATGACATAAATGAGTATTCATTCTACACAAAGGTTCAAGACGATAAAAGTATAGTGCAAAATAGTGGGGTGATGGTTGTAGCTGAAGCCATGCATTTTTCAAGTTCGAAAGACAAGAACCCTGTATTGGCATCTATGGCTTACTATGGAGTTATTGAAGAAATTTGGGATATGACCTACAACAAATTCAAATTTCCTTTATTTAAATGTATGTGGGTTAACAATAATGTTGTTTTAGTCAACCAACAGTTTGGATTTACCTCAGTTGATCTTGTAAGAGTTGGTTATAGAGATAAGCCTTTAATTCTAGTAAGTCAGGCCAGGCAAGTGTTTTATATCACAGACCCAGCAAATAAAAAAATATCGATTGTACTTCAAAGTAAAAAACAAAAGGATGGTGATCCAACTTTTAACCTGGACGATACACCCCCTTTTACTATAAATCCGCCTAGACCACGTGAAGTGAAATTGGCTGATGATGATCACTATGCTGTAAGATAATATCACTGTGAAGGAATATAGGAAAAGATATAAAGTAAGGAGTTAATTACGATATGAGTTATATTATTGTTTGTTATATGTTTTTATGAGTTATAGTATTGTATGTTATATGTTTTTACCTTAGTTTACTTTATTAATTAATGCTGATTGCAATTTATTTATATCTAACATTGATTTCTTAACAGAAATATGGTGAATTCTGATGGGTCACACAGTAATGAACATGTAGATGAAAACCCAATGATGGTAAAAAATGTTAGGGGATGTACAACTATGGCCTCCTTAACTGCACATCGTCGCCAACGACGTGAGAAGGTGCATGTAGAATTCGATGCTGATATGAATCCTACCTGGTGATGAGCAAGATCTATTTATAAGCTATTTAGGGTATTTGGCATGGAGTAGAGTTAGCATACTGTACCCTGGATGGCGGCATGTTCTACAAGAAACACGGGATATGATATGGCAAGAAATTTTGATATGTAACTTTCAACACCACTTCATTTATGTCTCTATTTCAATTTGTTCAAATTTCATTAGACAATGTTGTACTTTGCAACAAACATATGATGTTCCAAACACGAAGGAAATGAAGAAGCATTGGATGGGACTTGTTCGTATACGGTGGAAAGACTTAAAGAACAAGTTGACACGATATTATGTTCGGGGGTCAAAAAAAGATGAAAATCCATGTCAGAAATATCCGTCTCTGTCCCCCGAAGACTGGAGGCTGTTTGTAGCGTCATGGTAAGACCTACAATTTTAGGTAACATCCTTCAGTTATCTACATTTTGTTGCTAGCACTGACTCAAATTTCCCTCTTATGCCTTAATAGGAATGAAGTGAAGCCAACAAACAAAAGGGTGCTGCAAATATATATCTTCATTATTTGTCTCTTGATGGATATAGAAAGCTTCAACAAAAGATGATGAAGGAGGAGCAACAAAGATTATAGGAGACATCTGCCTCAGATCCCGCCGTTGTAGTTCAATCCCCTGCTCCTCCTCCACATCACAAAAAATGGAAAGCAGCGAGGATGAAAGGTGGCAAGTACATAAATGAAGCAGTTGCTGAGGTGGCTTGAAGGATTGTAAGTGTTGGCATATAATAATTACATGTGATTGTTTGTCTTAGTTTTATTGGCACCTCACTTATGACGTATTATATGATGCAGGATGATCTTACACAGCAGAGCAGCCAAGGGACTTTCACTCAAAGTGGGAGGATGGACATCTTAGCGATGGTGATTGGAAAGCCTGATAACCCAGGCCAAGTTCGAGGGGAACATGTCTAGGGAAAATATTTCGGACGACTATCTCAACAGTCTACTGAAGCTCAGATTCAATATAGAGTAGCTGAGATGCATCAATCACTCCGAGCTGAGTTTGACATCAACTTCACAGTTCAATCCAAAGTCAGATACAAAACCAGATGATGGACAATCTGCGTGAAGAGATGATAGCTGAGTTGGAAGCTGAGATGAGAGTTCAGATGAGAGTTGAGATGCCAGCTGAGTTCATAGCTCTCCTGAAATTGGGGAAGCTGATTGAAGAACTGAAGAATATGGATTCCCTTGTATTTCCCAGTAGTAAAGATAGTAATAATCCGCTTGAGACAGTAGTACTGGGTGACCCTTCTCCTAGTTCCCCCGCAAAAGAAGTTAGAAAGCATTGTATTTTCTACCTGGATGAACCAATACGTGCGGTTGCCCATGCTTATTTCTACAGGTAAGCTACTACGCACCATTCTATGCCAATTCCATATAACTTGTCTTGCGTATTGGTGATAGGTATTGAAAATGGTGAGGAAGCCTCCGATGTCCCAATCCCTGATCAAGAGGTGCTTCATTTAGGCCAATCCAAAGGTTGCTTCATTCTTTGGTCGAAAAATCTCATTTCTACACCGACAACACCTCATGAGGTAATAGCCATCTTATGATCTTAATTTTTTTCTGGCATTATATTTATAATCTGTATTATCTACTATACTAGGACCCAAAAGAAGTTGCAAAATTTCCATCCTTGTCACGGCTGCGGCAGCTACGAGAAAAATTTACACCCGTGACCATGCAGATGTTTGATGGGATTGTTGGTCGTGGTGTAACGTATCAATTCGTTATCGACAAAGATAATGTGAAACAATTCCTATCACTGGAGGATCTCAATATAGCATGGCTTCAGCTTGCAATCTTGTAAGTTTTTTATATTCCTATGTTCATTTGATGATGTCATTTTTTAGGTTTTATATAATTTGCTATTTACTTTATTATTTAACTCTTTAATAGAACATTCCACAACATTTGCGTCGACATTTCTAGAGATGATTTGTATGGATTTATATGTCCTGCGAATACTACAAGAAGTTATAATTCTCTAGAACACAGAGTGCATTATGTTGGGAATACAATAAGAGTATACGTTAATCCAAAGGCGTGTTACCTGACGCCAATAATTGAAAGGTATGGAATTATAGTTATCCTTTAACACATTTAGATGTTTTTGTGTTGTCTGCCCCCTTGTAAATAATGTGTATTGGTTTGATCCATTAGTTGGCCGAAAGGCAGGGAATGAATATAAATACGTCTTTGATACGTAAGTTTTTCTATTTGTAAATTATTGCTTTGAAAGATATTTAAAGATGTTGTTTTTATATGTAACTATTGTCAATTCAATCACAGCGCACTCAAGACATACCAAATTATGGGCGGTAATCGTGAAGGTAGAAATAAAACCACACAGTGATCTTATCCAAAAGTAGGTACTTCGACTTAAGTTCTTTCATTGAAAGCCGTTTTATCCCTTTATACTTTTTAACAATATGTTTTTTATCTTTAATGCCCTCAACAATCAAGCAATACTGAGTGCGAGTATTATGTCATCAGTTACATGTATAGTATCATTCAGAGTGGATTGACTAGTGATTTAGAAGAGGTAATACGTAATTTATCAAATATTGATGAGTTAATCGTTTAGTTTAATGAATTTGAATTTGTCTAATAATTATTTTTACATTTGTAGATTTCTTATAATGACGATGCTTACATGGCTGATGACATTGATTTGATCAAAGATTTGTTGGTCAGACGTCTTCTTGATTTGTGAATAATGTTTATTTCTTCAAGGTGAATATGTATATAGTTTCTAACTCTTCATGTATGGATTCATAGGGTTAACTAGATTGATAAATTGTTTTACTCTACCACAAATGTACAAATGATCTTTGCTCAGTAAATGAGACAATGACTTTTGTGTTTCGTTTAAGTAGATATATATGTCTAACTCTTGATGAATTTTGTGTTTCTTCGTCACAATGACTTTTGTTTTTAACTCAGATGTGTTTAATATGTCTGGATTTGATCTTGTGTACAAAATGGAATTACCACGACAAACTGAGTCAGATGTAGTAAAATGGTTAAATAAAATTAAACAAAACGTTTTTTTAAAAAAATATACCTACGGCGCCTAACATGATATTGGGCGCCGTAGGCCATAACTTTCTACTCCTCTCACATAGACGCTTCCCTTAAAAATGGTGCCAATTGGGTTTAAAATAGGGCGCAAAAAGTACCTTTTGTAGTAGTGACTCATTCTAATCATGTGTGATGTAATTATCCTTGATGGAATCTCTCTTGCTATGAGCAATTAATAGGGATACTCTAGAATTTCTTTTTCTTTTTTAAATATAAAGTGGATTGAAATCTTATATTTAAAATCAAAGTGAACAATTTATATAACTCATCACTCATCATTCTTTCGTATTCCTAGTAACTTATGTTATTTCATCGTATTTTCCTTGTGCTTTTTATACTTTCTGATGCATATAAATATGTAGAGAATAGATAATCTAGAAACATACGTTATTTCATCCATATTGGTTTCGGCGAAGATAGAAAGCAACCTTGCCATGACCCAGCCGTGCTTGACTATAACAACTCAATTTACAAAATGCATAGCTTATTAACATATTAGAACATCAGGATTTGATTCAAATACCTAATCCCTTCAAAGACTTCGGAAAGCATTTTGGAATTTATGGGTGTGCTTTTGAGCTTCTTAAAGTGCTAGAGTTTGCCTCTTGGTGCAGATTGAACAATGGAATTTGAAAATTTGAAGGGAGATCTATCTTCACTTCTTCTCTTCCTTTCTTCGCTCTGGTTTAAAGATTTAGTGCTGATGTAATCGTATTTTTCTTGTAGGTTTATTGATTGAACGTCAGTGGCTAGACATTTTGATTCCAGGTTTTTTTAAACATTTGTACATATAGATTGAACACTCTTTTTTACTTTATATTTGTAATTACTGGTGTGGGTGTGTGTGTTTAGTTCTAAACTGAATGCTTCTAATTGCTTGGCACAAATTAGATTACTACATAAGTTTTTATCCTTGAGAAGACAGGTTGAATGTAGAATCATAACGTGCTTAACATGCAAATACTTGAAGCTTGCAATGTTTAGTGAATGGCTTTAATATTAATGCTAGTGACATGTTAATTAATTGATCACAAGGCTAAACTCCGCTTGGATGGAGAGAAAAGTTGAGAGGAAAGAAAATAGGAGGAAAGAAAATGGGAAGGAGAGAAAATTGGAGAGAAAATGTTATCACCTTTCATGCTTGGATGGACGAAAGAAAACATGAAGGAAAGAAAATGGGTAATTGAGTAAAAGACTAAAATACCCATATAAAAGACTAAATTAATTTCACATTACTTGCAAGAATAATCGACAAAGACCTGCTGCAAGTATCATATCCCAGAGGTGGCGAAGAAAATGGCAATTACTCAAGCCTTTATCCACCACGGCGAAGGATTGTGGATTTGCCGACTGCAATTCAGAACCATTAACAGAAAAAAATACTTGTTGGAGGGCGACGAAGATATGGAGCACCATTCCCAGCATTCGGCAAGAGAATATCGAAAATCAAGCAGATGAATAAAGAAATAAAAGGGAAAAAGAACAAGAAAACACAAAACTAGACCCGCCCCATTTTCAGATGAAAAATGACGACTTCGAAGACGGAGGACAAACGGCAAAGTTGGGGATGAAGGACAGAGTTGAGGACGGCCAAATTTTCAGATGAAAAAAAGTGGGAAATAAAAGGGGCAATGGCTGGAATAAAATTTTCTTCCCACTTTCTCTCCATATGTGGAGAGAAAATGGGATGTGGGATGGACCCCATTTTCTCTCCCACTTTTCTTTCCTCCCACATTTTCCTTTGCATCCAAGTAGGGGGAAACTCATTTCTCCCTCAATTTTCTCTCATAGTTTTCTTTCCTCCCTCATTTTCTCTCTATACAAGCAGGGGTAAGTGATTAACCTGATTAAGCACCTATTTAATTTGTAGTGTAAATTGCATTATACAATTTACCAAAAAAAAATTGCATAATACAAATAAGATTTTATACTTATGACCGGAGAGATAGTAGATTCTAAAATTTCTTATAAACAACCTCAAAATCTGATTTTTATGCTTTCTTTCACTTTACACTTTATTTCATGGTAGTTGACTCTATTTTTGAATTGCTCACATAATTGAGTACATAATATCTAGTGCTTGACTATTGTTTATACAGATTTCTATGAGAATGATCCTTCCCTCCTCATTTTACAAACTTGTCATTGACCCTTGCTAAGCGTTGGATAGCTTTTAATACATACAAATTAATTTAACAACCTATGAGTTAGTTATGATGCTCACTTCGATCGATATTAAATATAAAGCTTCAGTATGCTTTACTCTTTTGGTCTTAATTATAATAAAGTTATTTCTAATGTGTTTTATCGACACTAATAAAAACCTTAAATTTTTTTAGTATTGTTTTTAAAATTCAATAACTTTTTAACATAATCTTTATTATACAATATATCGCACAAGAATAAAGATGAAGGTTAAAATTATTCACAATTATATATAAAAATTAATGAATTAACTTATAAATAGTATCAAAAATAACATAATATCTCTACTTTATAAATAGGATTAGAGGAGTATCCTAAATTTATAATTTTTTCCTAAAACACCTCTAATTGATTAAAACTATTAAGGAATCCAGTTTTTGGATAATTTTAGTGCTAATAATAAATTAAAGAGAGCATGTTAGAAAAACCAACAAACAACTGGTTTTCTTAAGAAGATCGGTACATTAGTTTTCTAACTTTAAGATATTTAAGATGGAGCTAGCAATTCTTAACCATTTCCGAGTACATATATCGTTAGAAGACGTCAATCTGTGGCCCTAGAATATATTTCTTTGTTTATAAGAACGCGAGGCGACAAAACAGAAACATGTCCACAACCATTCCTACCAGTTCATGAAGGGTGGTCTCATTTCCCACCATGTGACGTGAGTCTCATTTCATTCTTGGGATGCTCTCATTTTAATTTGCCCATACATATGTTAATTATAATAATATAACATATGTAATCGTCATTATCATTATATATCGATGATGGGATTCCCCTGGAACGGAAGGTATACCTAGGCCACCAGGTCGTTTATCTTTTTAAAGAATACGGAGGAAAAAAGAAAGGGGCCGACTCAATTAGATCATTTTTAATGAATGTGTTTAAAATCGACATGTGATGGTGGACTTTGTCAATCACAATTCTACTTTGTTATTCGTACTGACAAATTGATGAAAGCCCAAAAACTCTATCGAATCTAACTTTTTATATCGATATGTATATATCGTCGTAATGTAATGTTTTGTCTCTGATTTTTGAAGACCCCAAACTTCAAGATCGATATAGTCCTGTAACAATTTCAACAGACAATTCTTAGAACTTGTTTTCTTTCATTTTGTGAGTGTGTGTGTTTCTATATATACACACACACATATCTCAGCTGCTATAAAGTAGCACATACATACGAGTCATAAATAATCTGTGGGTTTGTTTGCTGAAGTACAAAGGGAAACACTTGAATTGACTGATTGGATACTGTGCTATATTAAACTAATCGTTAAATTAATTAAAAGGGTTTAATTAGCACGAGAATTAATGTTTCTTTTGGCTTCAAATCTCACTAACCATACGGCAACAGAACGTAGTTTCTTGGTTTATTACGTGTCTGTGATTCACAGACAATGTTGGCCGCAATCATAGCCGAATACAAAGATTATGATCCCCCAATCATGGTTTTCTCTATTAATTTTATTAAACCCTAATGATCCTAGAGAGTGGGATTATAAAATAACTAATAATTAACTTGTCTGCTATAACAGTGATCCCCTTTTAATTTTTTTGTCTGCTATGTTACTATCATTTTTAAAATATTCCATCGCCCATGTGCTTGGTCAAGTCAACAAAATTGTAGAATACAATGTAATATGCTGCTAGAACGCTAACTTATATTGAGGCTCTCACTATCAAGTTGATGGGCAAAACATAGTCATATTCATAGAATGACTATGAATATTTGCTTTATCAAAAAGCTCAATTTATTTCCCCTATATAAGTATAGGCTCATAGGCTTTGATTGAGCCACTTGAGATTCCACCATGTAAAAAAGCCTTTAAGAGAAGTGCCAAATTTTGCTTCCCTCTCAAAAAGGACAATGGGGGAAGTTTAATCAAAAATATTCATCTGATCCTATTTATTAGGTAAAGAAAGAATGTGGTTTTTATTCTATTTATAAGTCATATTATTAAATTTTTTATATAAGTATCCAATCTTACCCTTTATTTTTTTGGGAAGTTAAATTTTAAGGCAGATTTAATAAAATTCAAGATTTTTCTTTCGATAAATTAAAAGCAACTTATAAATATGATTAAACTAGTAAATAGACAATGTATTAGTGAATAACTTCTACAGTATTTCAATTCAACTATCACAACAATTCTAATATCGAACGTAAATTCAACATTTTTTAGACACATCATGACATCTAATAAAGATTATATGAAATATCAGTATACCAAATGCCCTAAGACTGTTAGGCACTCCTTGCTTTATATATGTTGGGTTAAGCACGGATGAAAAGCATATGCAATCTTTGAGTTAAAGATGGAATAAAACCAAAATGAAGAGCCTTTAGTACTTATATATGTGTACAAGCTATGACAAACACATATACATTCGCTTATGTACATAGATGGAGATGGAGCCGTAACTGATCCTAAGAGCTCTCTCTCTCTCTCTCTCTCTCTATAGACACACACACAAAAGATAGCACAAAAAGTTTTCAATATTAATTGAATCTGAGCCATTGATCTTGTAACTCATGGATCCTTGTCCAATGAGGTATTGACAGAAAGGTTTAGCCTCAAGACAAAAAAGTTAAAAATGGGCTCTAATCAAGTTCAATTTTTAGACTAGTCAAGGTGATTTAGCATGAAGAAGCTGTAATACTAAAACTAGAAGTCTGATAGGACGCTGCGCACACACGTATATGGCTCTCAATTATTCTCTCCCCTCTCTCTCTAATCAAAGGTGGGACAGATTGGAATGTAAAATATGGGATAAGACTTTCTGATTAGATGCTCCAATCGTAAACATTCAGTTAATGTCGAAGAAAAAACAAGGATAATATATAAGTGAACCTTATTAATCATGGTCTTCATAGTGGGGTTTATAATTAGGAGTTACTACGTTGTTTAGTATAGAATTAAGTATCCATAATATGCTTTTTAAATTTTTTTGCCATGGACCGACAAAGGATCCTAACTCTGCCATTAATGAAGGCGACAACCTCTTTGATTCCCCACTGATCTTGCAGATATATGTCCCTCTATCTCTCACTCTTGTACGGTCCTCTTTTTTTTTTTCCACTAAATAATAATACAACACTAGTTTGTGTTTGCGGGAACAGTGAACGTCTCTCTGAGCTTTCCATTTACCAATTTTTTTAACTAAAAAAGTCTCTCGCTCTCTCTCTCTCACCTCTCGTCGCAGCCTATATCTTTTCCTCTCTAATGCGTTCTCTTGCACAGCCACTACGGAGCTGGCTCTCTATATCTAGCTTGTTTCTTTTGTTCTCTCTTTTATCATTGGCATAGCCATGAGCTTCCGTTCATCTTCTTCAAACACTTCTGTTTATCATCATCCTTCAAGTGATATGAACAACATTAACCTAGATCTTCTCCTTGAGCTATCTTCTAATTCATCTTCTCCTCCATCAGCTAATTACAGTGTGGAGCCTCGGGTTTTCTCCTGCAACTATTGCCAGAGAAAGTTCTACAGCTCACAAGCTCTGGGAGGTCACCAGAATGCCCACAAGCTGGAGAGGACACTGGCCAAGAAAAGCGGAGAGCTGAGCTCAATGAAGAATTTTGGGCTCATCTCTGATCACGGCTCTATTACTACCACCAGCAGCTTCAATAATGGGTCCAACCATCTTGCTTGTCTGGGCTCACTAAGCCATGGCCAAGCTGGTGGTGGGGTTAGCTATGAAAGAAGAGAGTTTAGCTATGGTGGTTCCAACCCCAGGTCTTCTGGTTATGCTGTGTCTCAGAGTAATGCTCAGCATCAGGAAGATATTGGTCAACTTGACTTGTCTTTAAGGCTTTAATCAGATTCAGATTTTGAATTTAGAACTACGTGATTTTGATGAACGCAATTAAGGTGAGATTTATATATCCATGTGTAGCAGAAAAACGATGAGAGAAAACTTGGGGGGAAATTTTTGCTCATCACTGTGTAAAACATAACTGTTTCTTTTCTTCTGAGTAATATCATTCTGATGAAAAACTTGTGATGGAAAGAGAGTGAAGCAATATGTGCGAGTTGATAATTAAAACACATTGAACAGAGACGAAATTGACGATCATATACGCCTTAGTTGAAGCAATTTGAATTATGCAAAAGTTCTTTCAATTAGGGTATATATAAGGGAAGTTATATATATATATGTTATTCATGACTGTGTTACCATTTCTATTATCTTAAATTAACTTGTCTGCTTTTTAGATTTGAAATACGTGTGTGTGTGTGTGTGTGTGTGTTGAATTTGAAAGATGTCTGATACAATGAAACGAATTGAAGCAATGGAATGAGAGAGGGACAGCATACATATAGAAGGAACAGTGCAAACAAAAGGCTACTCCATTAGGACGTGCCTTTTCCAAAATAGTTTAATTTCATTGCAATACACAGTTTGTGAATTGGAAAGAGAATAAGAAAGTTAAAACCTAAAACTTAGCTCACTATTGTGTGGCTATAGAGTCTCTTATTTCGTATCAATCTATCTCTTTACTTTTGCACAAGGAGATTATTGTCTTGAGACTTTTTTTAAAGCACTAATTACGGAACAAGAATTAGTCTTCTATATCTATGAAACTATTAAGGCCACGTAGGTAATTAGTATTAGATCTCTCTCTCATCTGAAGTGTTAGATCTCCGAATTGCAACAAAAAATAAAATAAAATTTGTAATAGATTTGCAAATCCGTTACAACTTACAATGCTATCATATAATTATTTGTTTAAAAAGTAGTTTGGAAATTCATTGGGAGTGTAATTTTACGGATTCTGAGATAAATATGTGAGAGGGGTTTTGTCTCAATTTATGTGCAACGTGTAAACCAAAATACTACGACGCTTTTATTTCTGATGTAAAAGTTTTTTTGCAAAATTGATTGTCATGTTCGCTAAAAAAACCGAAGCTATGACTACCGGGGGCTTAGATCGACTGGTAAGGGGTCGTTCTAGCTTAACCACGGGTCTCGAGTTCGAGCCGTGGGAATGCAGCAGCTTTAAAACCTGGTGGTAGCCTAGCCGTCTTTAGGGTCCTACCACGGGCGATCCGGATTAGTCTGGGGCCGTTGTCCGCCTGAAAGATGGCTTGCCCTGGGATACCGGATGGGAAACCATTCAAAAAAAAAAAACCAAAACTATGTCTTGTAAGAGCTTGTTTGACTCCTAGTTTCAAAATCTAAGTTTTGTTCAAGTATTCACATTTTTCAAAAAATCTATTCTAGAGATAAAATCTAGGTTTCACGCTTAGATTTTGAAAAAGCTATTTTCTTATCAAATCACACACTATCTCATAATAAATTTTTTCTTTTCTTTTTTTTCTTTCTCTATCATATTTCCTATTTACTTTTTGACTTGAACTCCTAAAAGTCAATAACTTCCTAAACACAATCACCTTTTAAAACTTAGGTTTTACCTCGAAATCCGTAAAATCTATTCTCTAAAATCTAAATTTTGCCTCAAACTTCGTAAAAACTATTTTCAAATGTACTTCCAAATGAGCTTTAAATTTCAAATAACGTGTACATAGATAGTTTTTATTGAATTCACAATTTTTCATCAGAATTCAAAATCATTAACCTTATATACGTGGAAATCCCAATAGTCAATCAATTATTATAACGAAGGCATGAATTAAATTCGATGGTGATTTATGGTATTATCAACCTTAAAGCGTTTTAAGGGATGAAACAATAATGTTATAATAAGCAACATTCAATGGACAATGACCAAATAGTTGGGTTTATTATGTCTACGTAAAAGATGAGTTAAAATCTAGTAGTATGATCTCCACCTTCGAAAGGGATTAGCTTTCGATTATTAGTTAAGGAATACTTTAAACGTGAAAAACTATATATAAGGATAATATAATATTAGTATATAAAAGCCTTGTCTGGAGAAGCAAAAGCTAGTTATAGGATGGATTAGTTTTTAGTGTAAGTTAAGGGATACTGGTTGTATGCTTTTAAAAATCAATATGTCAGAAGACAATAATATTAGTGTGAAAACACCATAAATCAATCATATGACCTTTCTGTTAAATTCCATATAAGAAATTAAAGAAAATGTTTAAATGATTTAGTAAGTAAAGAGATAAGATGAATAAAAAAGTAGAAATTGAAACAAATAAAATGATGACCAAAATTCTAATTTTTGCCATTACAAAAAAGCACTCACTGGTGTTGATCAAATGTGTAAAGGTAAAATGTAACGGGACAAGGATTGTTGGTACTTTGAACAGTACTCCTGATGTGGTTTGGATATGGTCGGCCATAATCATGAGTCTCGGCTTAGATGTGATGTTAGTTTTTCCTTTTTTTTTTAAAAAAACAAAGTTATGGGTTAAAACTTTAATTTTTTATTTTTTATACTTTCTACAATGCATGCATGCTAATCACCATTTCAATATTATAATTGGAGGGAAAAATATATAAGACATAAAGGTTTAATATGATTATTTAATTGGATCATGTTTAAACACTGTTAATTAAGCTTAATTGGGGGCAGTTCACTCAAAAACATTTTCTACATTTATATGGAATCACATTCAATATCCCTTTTACTATCATCAATGACTGTTAATATGAAAGAAGATATGAAGGTTCAACTTGACGTTTTAGAACAATATGGAGATTATGGGACTCTTCAAGGTTGCAATCATATGAATTGATGATGATGATGATGATGATGATGATGATGATGATGATTGATGATGATGATGATGATGATGGAGATTAAGAATAATTACGGTCCACCAGAGGGACTAAAAAAGTCTTTACGTCCTCACATGAAATGTCATTGTGTGGGGCATAATATGATATATATATATATATATATATATTGAGTTAAGCTAGAGGTGGGAGCTTATTTGGAATTTTTCCTTTTTATTGGTTTAACCATAGAGACACAACATTTTCACTGGCATTCTTGTTTTAGCCAAGGCAACAAGCTAGTTCAGGTCCCATTGTTAATTTGGAGCCTTTAAGTGTCACTTTCAATTGATTGTTTCAAATTCAAACTTTTAAATAATTCAAGGGGAATTACTGTCATATTCTTATATTCTTCTAAGAAAGAGATTTAATTATGAAAATTTCAATGATAAATTGAGAATATAAACATATTGATATTTCTTACTAAAATTTGTCATTGAATGCTCTTCATTTGCCGTTAAACTTTTAGGTAATTAAATCCTTTTCTGAAAGTCTCATAGTGATTCATCCAATATTAATCTATCTTTGGGAAATATACGTGTGTATATGCAAATATTAAAGTTAATTCTTTATTTAAATATGTTCTTAATTGAAGATATTATATTAGCACTGTTTGTGCTAGGAGTGAATTATTAATTTTTTTAGAAAAATATTGAAGCCGTATAATTTTCTTTTTGTGACATAAGGACACATTTTTCTTGGATTTTAAAATTAATATTTATTTTTTTTAAAATTGGACAAAAAATTCTTTTCTTTTCATGACCTGTAGACAAATTTCCTTGAAATAAAAGATTAATTATTTTTATGGGGAGAGATGTTCACATTAAATTTTCAATAGCGTGTTGAAAAGTATTACCTCAAATAGAAGGATATGTGTTTTATAAAAAAATAATTATCCTAATTTTTCTTGGATTTTAGTGAAATCACATTATCAGCCTATTTTAATGAAAAAGTATTGCCCACACCTCCATAACTTGATCATGTTCCCTTCCCTCTCTCTGTCATAATAGAGTAAATTATATAATTTAGCATCCACATGAATTATATGTCTCACTTGCTTAATAGACTTGGGCCTATTCTAAGTGACTAATATGGATAGCCTTGTTGCAAATATATAGCAGGTGACATTATTTAAAATATTTTAAAAGCAATACAACCTATATTTCTAGACTTTATGAGGAATGAAAAAGACGTATGGGTATAAATTATCTCATGGTTAAATCTTAGAAGTATAAGGCAATGATTACTAAGTTTTAAGTTGGATGTCTTCTCACAATAAGTCAATGATAGGTTTATCCCATCCCTTCATGACTTGTTGCTGCAAATATTATTGACAAGACCACTCTTTTAAAATTGCAATTACACGAGTCCAGACGGCAATTAGATTTTCTGTTTAACTTGGTAAGGTCATTGTTCACACCGCAACCTGTTTAAGTGTGCGTTTTGAGTAAGTGTCCATATAGAAAATCGTTAGGAGAATGATTTCATATAATCCGAAGTAAGTATGCAGAAGGAGTTTTGTCTCGTCTTATGTGAATGCCACTCCAAACGGAATTATCAAATACGCTAACCCATTTCAAATAATTTTGTGCTATATTCGAGGTAAAAATAGGATAGCTTCTTTTGAAGTGACCATGAATATTTCCAAACAGATTGACTTATTTGGAAATGCGGTAAAGAAGTATATTATCAGAAAAATATCATTTATGATTGTTTTCCGTCACTAAAATGAGGGTCGCTAATATTTTTCATCGCTAAATGAAAATTTTCCAATGAGAAATAGTCTTTTAGCGATGGATTTTTCTGTCACTAAATGATATTTTTCTGGTAGTGATACTTTTACACAAGTTGAGATAAATATGTGAAAGAGATTATTTCGTTTTGTAAAAAATGTTATTGCATGTGCGTTTGAGCCCTGTAAACGCTAAACCAAACAGGCACATTAATATATTGATTATGTTTTCATTTCATTACAATCTTGATTATGTTCACATTTCTGAAACATTAGCTTGTAAGCCAAACCATATGAGAACAATTAACTGAAATATGCGTATGGAATCATATACATACCGCTCTAACTCAGCCATCATCCATTCCATTAAGGCTATCAATAACCAAACGGATAGAGTAAAAAGGGTAAACCAGAACTTGGTCCAACTAAGCAAAATATTTAGTCTCAGGTCTCAAATAAACAAAATTTTTAAGGAATGGTCCTATAAATGAAAATATTTAATGAGAGGTCACATTGACAATATGAGGTATTGTCAACACAGTGCATGCTGTTGTCAATACAAGGACCTCATGTTGTCAATGTGACCTCTCATTAAATATTTTCATCTATGTGACAATTCCTTAAATATTTTGCTTATTTGGGACCTGAGACTAAATTTCCCTTTTTTTTATTTAAGTAGGGTAACATAATATCTAGAATAATTGCAATAAAAAAACATAATATCTAGAATGTCTTGATATAGTCCCAATATTCAAAATAATATAATAAACATGTGAAATATCTAACAGAACATAGCTAGCTAGTATCCACTAACAAGGAACTTTTTTTGGCTGTTAGCTCAGAGCATAACTTAAGCCCATTCAAATGATCCTCTCTTAAACTATCATTATTGATTATGTTGTTTACTATTATTTTTAATACCCAAAATGTAATGAACCAATAAACAAGAAATTCTTATAAACAAAAGTAAAGAAGGAAAACATGGAATTTTCGTCCATAAATTAATCCTACAAAAGTATTAGCTTTAATCAATAAGTTGGTCCCAAGCATGGTAGCTCCTGTTTTGAAACATTATAAAAAGAGTGCAAGCTTATATGTTGTGAAACGTATATAGTTGAATATTTTACCTAGAACGTCTTATATATATATATATATATATTATAAACAAACACATTTTGATCATAAGCTCGTTTGAAAAAGCGGTAGAGAAGTACTTTTACGTAAACCGAGGTAAATATGTGAAGGAGATTACCTCGTTTTGTAAAAAACACTGTTGAATATGCTTTTGAACTCCTGAGAAACTTTGCCAAACGGAGATCATGTTTATATAACATTTTGGTTCTGACTCAAAACTCGTAAAGGTGAGCCGTCAAATATACAGTACTTGCAACTCTTGATCTAAATGCATGGTGGTGCATGTGGGAGTTCTTTTTTCTGTGTAGCATTCTCATAATAGCACTGTTGCCATCTTCAAGCTTATAGTTTGTTATTTTTATGTTGATATTCTTTCAATTACAGTGGTGGAGGAAAGTTTTCAGAATTCTTTTAATAGTATATTGGTGCTGTATATATTTTTTATATTCATGCTTTAAAGTTTATAAAAACTTTTATATGCATTTCATTTTTGACGTGTATATATATATAACTATATCCTAACTTTTCCCTCTCTCAAACAATTGCTTCTTCTATTAGGAAGTTGGGGCCTTGTTCAAATGACAGCACCGAGGGGTTGTTAGGTATACATGAGGATTTGAACAGAGGGGGAGAAAAAAGTGGGGGCTATAAAATTTTATTTAAAAAGGATAAAAGAGTAAAAAATAATTAAAAAATTTTAACTACTCTGTTTTTAAAAAAAAAATCCAACTCATAAAAGCTTTTCCTTCCTTCAAATCATTCATACTAAGTAGCCCCTAAAGTTTTTATAGTTAAGTATCTTTTTATCGAAGGCAATTCTGTTCAGATACTAAATGTAATATTCTCTTCTAGCGGGAATTCAAATATTAATTCATCTTGTTTAAGATTAACCTTTTCCTCTAGATTAAACTCTATTGATGCCTTTAAAGTTTTTTTTAAAAAAATTAAATATGTGATTATGAGTTTAAGCCCTTTATTATTAAAAGATCTAATGCGTATGTGCGAGCTAAATTATGATAAAAAATATTTAAAAAAAAAGAGAAGAAGAGGTCTACTCACACACACCCAACCCCATCTCCCAGTTAACGGAGGAAACACTGATATCATCATTCATCGAGATCAAGTGGCTTCATCGGCTAAACTAATTTTATTGTACAATCAACCATTAATTAATTATGAAATGACTGTAATATCCTCATTAATTATAGGATGGTGAGAAAGTGGGGCTTAGCATGATGGTGATGAAGATCACATTCAAAGAATCGGCACTTTACCAAACTATCTAAGACATATACTAACCATTCTAGCAACATGATTATTCCAAAGTCATACACCAATCTCATTCACCATCATGACCCATGTGGCTCTTTACTTCCAAATGACCATGACTATTTTCTAACTCTTAGAATAAAAAAGAACATGCATGAATTTATTTTATTAAAATAATTAAAATTTAGAGAGAAAATATTAAAGATATTTAGATAAACTTTAAGGATTAACAAATCATTTTCCCCCACAAATGAAGTGATCTCATCGACTCACACACACACACACATATAATCAACATCCTACGAGATCAATTACTCTAATTTAACATTTAAAAATTTGTTTAATTATCTCATCAACACACGTACGTACGTTCGAGGAGAGGAGGCTAATTACTCAAATTCTAATTAAACACGAAAGAGACAATCGTAGGCCCGAAACTTCTTCTCTCGCTTTCACTAATTTACAATTTGGGAGCGCAACTAGTAACAAATTTACAATGCTGTGTGGCCATTAAATTAAAGTAGTTTACAGTTATAGTAGTATTATGTCATTTTCATCATTTAGTTTACATCAAACCCTTCACAATTCTCCATACCCACATAATCTGAATTACTAGTTGGATAATCTTTCATTTTTGTGTATTTCGTTGTCTTATGATATAGGAAAAGGAAATAATTATTTGCTTTAATTAACTCATATAATATGAGTTTAATTATATTATTCTGCTAACAACGTTTATCCTATACTTGAATGGGCAGAAAAGTAGGCGAAGAGAAAATTAGAGAAGATCAATAAATAGATTTTCTTTACTTGATGAAACCCCCACATCTTTTTACCCTAAAATTCTCTCTTTAAAAGGGGAGGTATTTAAGAGTGATGACACTCACAGGTTTTCCATATAGTAAGCACTGTATTGTGGATCGACGGAAATCTGCATCTTTCCAATCAAATCACGAGTTTACTTCAGCGAAACTGTCAAATATATCTATAGAGTGAGTAATAGACATGCCGATGTCTTAGCTGCTCCTAGCATGAATCAGAGTTCAAGGAGAAATGTTTGGCTTGTAACGCCAGAAGCAATTAGCGAGATTCTGCATGATGATTTAATGGGGGTTGGTTATCCCCGAAGGATTCATGTTTAAGTGTTCTGGGCTTAGCCCTTTTATTTCAACAAAAAAAAATACAATCATTTCCTCCCCTTTATGTATAGTTTCTGTTGTTAATTTAAACTAGCAATCACTCCCCCGCGCGTTGTGCGGGAAGAATGTTATGAAGACATTTATCACATAACCCAAAAGTGTACGATATTCATGCATGCCACTGTCATTGTGCTAATATACTTTGAACATAGGTAGCAATAATTCAAACATACAACTGCACTTAGTGTTGTTTCCCTGAACATATACATGATATATTAATACAAATAATGAACCAAATTTGGGATAAGGAACATCCAAAAATATGATGGAATGACAATTATTGAAGGTCTATAGATTGAGTGGCAGCAACAAAGATGAGGTCTTGTGAACCTCAATGTTAGCATGATCAATCAAATGGAAAGATTTCGGAAAATTTCCTTGTATACAACATTTATGGTCGTCTTTCTTTCATGTTTATCATCAGTAGGGACATATATTCTCAAGCCATCAATGCTTCTAACCCTGGACAATGCAACATATAATTGTCCATGTGTAAATACAGGCTTAGAAAGATATACTCCAACACGACGAAGAGATTGTCCTTGACTTTTGTTTATAGTCATTGCAAAACTGAGGTTAACTGAAAATTGTCTCCTTCGCATCTGAAATGGCCATCTACTTTCTGAAGGGTTCATATCCATCCTATGGATTAAAACCTTTTGATTTTGCTTTGAACCATTCAATGTAATTCCTTCAATAACATTCTTGCCAAGC